>RJWH01000300.1:831730-935547 GCA_004363575.1 Solenodon paradoxus
TCCCTCCTCCCCTCTCCCTCCTCTCTCCCCTCACCCCTCTCTCTGCTCTCCACTCTCCCCTCTCCTCTCCTCTCTCCAGAGAGGAAAAGACACAGTAGTACCTACCCCTACTTTTGAAAGATTTTCCAGAAGGCTCCTAGAGCCTTATATCTCCCTGACCAGTATATTGTCACATGACTTCATCAGAAGGCATTAGGAATTATCTTTTAGCTGAATGGCAGTGTTTCTAGATAAAAATTGTGAACAAACAGGAATGAACATTGGGACACAAGAAGCAGTCTCTGAATTTAATTAACTGTGGGAACAAAAAGAAGGTAGTTTACTGTTTGTGTAAGCCTGCCCCGAAGCAAGCAAAAGATTAGATTCTGTTGTATTTAACTCAATATCTATCAACTTTAGTTTTGGTCTCAAGTATAGGATATTAATTAATCAAATATCCATATTTCAGAATTCTACTTATATAAATTTATGTTAAATCTGACTATAGGATTTCCTGTTATTTTTTCTTCTGCCATGTAATGTATTATAAACTATGAAATAGTTTGAGTTTTGTTTCTATGACAATACTTATAAATTTGTCAATAGCCAAAGTGTTAGCCTTGAAAAAAAACAAAACTGATGTGATGGTAAAATCAGGAGGCTAATATTTTGTAGAAATTAATCCATAAATAGTCAGCAGACTTTGCTTAGACATCTAATTCTATTCACTGTCCCTGATATTGATTCTTTTCATTGAGTTATAAAATAAAGTTGTAATGAAAAGTTTTATTCTTTGGAGATTTGAAAAATTGCTTTATTGAGTCCTTTTCCTTCCAGGCTCTCAATTATCTTGGTATTCAGCCTACAAAGGAACAACACCAAGCCCTGAGACAGCAAGTCCAAATAGACCCGAAGGGGACAGTGTCTTTTGGAGGTAATATTAGGTTTTTCATGTTACATCATCACGGAAACAGAAACTTGCTGAGTTATTGTGACCCATTTTCATTAAGAGTGCCTTCTCAATAGAAGCGAGGGAGGGAGGAGGCGCAAAACCACATCTACTTCAGGTTCCTTAATCAGGACTCTAAAAATTCAGCTAGAATTACCGGCCTGGCTGATCAACAGAAAGAACTTTCTCAGAATCTTTTAGTTCTAAAGTATTAATCATGTTCTTTTTGTTTTGTATTTATTGAATAAATATTGCTTTAGTAATGACAGAAGAAATAGTACAAAATATAATAGTCCTAATTCTGCTCCTGTGTAATTCTAATCTTTTCTTTGGTTAATGTACTTTTATGATGCTATGTAATTATTATTACTAAAGATAGCATCATGTTGACATGCTTAGTTGGTATACTATTATATATTAAAACTTTCCACCACTAGGAATTTTGATGGTTTTTCAATAATTTATATTAATAATTATACATTTAACATGATAGCTTTCTCTTAGTCTAAGAGAGTAAGAGTAGAGTAAGAAGTGGTTTGAACTTTTAATATATGTCAATAAGTTGTTCCTAGAAATATTTTAAATGTGCATTTTGTTTCTAGTAATATTTGAATATAACCGGTTTTATATCCTTGACAGCCGTGGGGGTGTTTCTAATACAATAGATGTGACATTTTATTTTAAAAGCATCTATTGCACACATACAAAAAGAGAAACAAAAAAAAAACTCACCTTTTGGTTTCAAAGTGATGAAAAGAATTTATCTGCTCCTCTTTTTTTCTTGAAGTCACCTCACAATGAGAACAAGAAACAAACAAATTCAATTATAACTAAAACTATAATATACAGATAGAAAGTCAGTGAAAAAGTAAATAAATTAGTGAAAAGAAGCTGGTCAAACCCATGTCACAGAGATATCTCAATGAGAATCTCAGTGGGAATCACAGTGAGGAACATGCTGATTTTCCCTGAAAAGATTGAAGAGTGGAAAAGCATAGAGTAATTCTGAAGGATGGGTGTAGCCAGGGCATTTAGAACCAAATTGTCAGAAAGCCAAGGGATAATTATATGCTGTCCCCTGCCCCCATTCTCAAGCAATCCAGTAACTACCACTCCCTTACACCTGCAGAGAATAAATATATTACCTTGAGAAACTAAACTGGAATTATTCTGGACCTATAGTTGGCAGTGGCTAGGGGATTAGGGGATTTGAAAAGCATATTGTGACTTGTTTACACCAGCACACATTTAGAGTGCTCAGTGAAATTTGCAGCCATTTTTATACTCTGTGGGCAAGAGATGCTAGGAATCTTTTGAAAAAGCTGAACAAAAATATCAGTTGACCACTCAGTTACTCTGTAGTGAAACCAGCCAACTGAAAGGCAAATTACACAAAATTTTCAATAGGTGTTTTAGTGTCTGATTCTTTTTAAATATGACTTACAGCCAAGGATCACCAGACACTTGAAGTAATCTTCCAACGGAAATATAGATCCTCAGACCATCAGACAAATAGAAAAAAGTTGAACTTAGAAAAAGGAGAGCTACAGTAATGCACTTCCAGTAAATCACTATATTGTGCTTAAACAGATAAGGCATCTATAAAATAAGAATAAGGAATTTTAAAGTAGAAACAATCACAATATTAAAAGAATCATTGGAAAATAAAAATATAACAAGCAAATTTTTTTTTTTAATTGAGAACAGCTGGACGAATAGGTCACACCCATGTCAGAAGAAGCTTGCAATGTGCTGGAAAGGGCATCTGTCAGTCAGCAGTTAATGACCAATAACTGGAGTCCAGCCTTAAAGAGAATCCTGCTCTACTGTTTATTTGCCAACTTGCTTGAGGAAGTCGAAGACAGTTCTCTTGCCTTAGGCACAACGGGGAGGATATAAGGGTCTACCTCAGAAAATCATTGTGAGGATGAAATTGCAAAGCGCCTCGCCCAGCATGTAGAGGCTGCTGTACACATGTGAACTGCTTTTATTATTTAAGCCTAGGATTCTTCTGACTAGAAAGTTGTGTCATATGTTTCAGAAAAAGTTCTATTTATAATTCAAGAGATGGAAAAATAGATGTCTATGGTATGTATTTGCTTCCTTATTTTCTAAGTCAGATACATGTAAACCAGTTTATCTCTCATTTCTGATTTGAACTTAACATTTACCTATAACTTCAGTTGATAGTATTTTAAGGTAATTTAAGTTAAATTGGAAACTTTTATAATAATACATATTTCAACTTGATACAGAAAATAAATCATTTATTTAGATGAGGTGAAATTCAATGTTCTTACTGAAATGTGTCCCCTTTTAGATTTTGTCCAGGTTGCCAGAAACTTGTTTTGTGTGCAATGGGATGAAGTTAATGTTGGGGCTCGGGAGACTTCCAGCATTCTAGATTCACAGGTAGAGTATGTACTGGACAATTGTTTTCATTACGCTTAAAGTCTTCAATGATACGTGGTTTTTTTTAATTTACTTTTATTCTAGTAATTATTCAACACATTAAAATGATTTCCTATGTCTAGGTTCCCCATTTCTTAGATATATTTCAACACACCACCAGATCACAAAGTGTTCTTCCCCACTGTCCAGTGGGTTCCACCACCATTTGCCCCGACCCGCCCCATTCCCTTCAGTTCCTTTGCAAATGTTTCAGGGTTTTTTATGTTTCGTCTGTTCCTTTGTCTGTTCACATTCCACCTACGAGTGAGGTCATCTGGGATCTGTCTTTCTTCTTCTGACTTGTTTCACTTAACGTAATTCCTTCTAGTTCATCCATGTTGATTCTAATGACAAGGTTTCATTTCTTTTAAGGGCTGTGTAGTATTCCATTGTATATATGTACCACATCTTCTTTATCCATTCATCTGATGTTGGGCACTTAGGTGATGTCCAGTTCTTAGCTATTGTAAATAGGGCCTCCATGCATACATCTCTGCGGGTGGGTGCTTTTGTATTTTTGGGGGAGATGCCCAGAAGTGGAATGACAGGATCCTATGGGATTTCCGTCTTCAACTTTTTGAGGAATCTCCAAACTGTTTTCCATAGGGGTTGTACCAATTTACATTCCTACCAACAGCAAGTGTTCCCTTTTCTCCACATCCTCGCCAGCATTTGTTGTTTCCAGACTTTTGGATAATAGTCAGTCTTTCAGGTATAATGTGGTATTGTTTTAATGTGGTATTGTTTTAATTTGCATTTCCCTGATAGCCAGAGAGTAGGAACATAATTTCATGTAACTGTTGACCATCTGTATATCTTCTTCAGAAAAGTGGCTCTCCAATTTCTACTTTCTTTAAATGCTATGCTTTATCATGTGAAGGCCTTTTTTTTTTTATTCTGTCGCTTTTTTAAAAAATTGTGCAAGTAATGTGTCCTCCTTGGATAAATATATAAAATACAGATTAATTTAAAATCAAACGATATTTAATCTTGATCTCCATTTTCCTCTCACTATCCTCTCATGCTACTCCTGTCCCTAAACTAACCACAGAAAAAAAGTACTCATAAGTGAAATTTTACAGTCTAAAATTTTACAGCCTGAACCTTCCTCTATAATCAGCAGCCAGATCAGAAAGCAAAATTAAACACATTACCAGAGGCCTGATATTCTCCTACCTGGTGTTCCTTTCCAGTTACTAGTTCTGCCTCTTTCCCTCAATCAAGTAACTACTCTTTTGCCTTCTAACATAGATTACCTTTGCCTGTTTTTGTGCTTTATGTGAAATGGAACTGTAGTGTCTAGTAGCTTCCTAAATTTCTTCTATGCAATTTTATCATTTACAGTGTCAAATCTTTTGGTTTTGAAGCACTTTGTTTCATTTTGTTGTTCATCTTGGTTGTCTACCCTGGTCACGTGACATGAACCCAGGGTCTTACGATGTATGTAGACTGTGCCAACTTAAGGCAGCTGATCAGACTGCTACCCCACCAGGACGTGTCTATACTATTCGTTTAAGTTTCCTCCATTCTTTTTTCATGACTCGTTAACTCATTTTTTTCTTTTTAACCCCCAGTCCTGGGTCTTGAACCCAATTGTGGACTGTATATTTCTGGAACCTTTAGCCATTTTTGCCATCTGATAAATCTTTTTGTATGTGTGTGCTGATTAATATCCCATTGTCTAGATGTACCATAGTTTATTTGTCCACTCGCCTACTATAGTATATCTTGGTTGCTTCTCACCTTTGGCGGTTATGAATAAAACTGTAAAGATCCCTGTGTAGGTAGAAGCTTCCAGCCCCTCCGACAAACTACCAAGGTGCACACATTGCTGGGTCAGATTGTAAGCGAATGTTTAGTTCTGTAAAATGAAAGAAAAACTGTCAAAATCTCTTCCAAAGTGACTATACTAGTTTATATATCCAGCCTCGCCAAAATTTGATGTTATTAGTTTTCCAGGCTTTGTACATTCTAACAGTTGTGATGATACCTCATTTTCATTTTCATTTTCATTTACCATTTCATTTCATTTACCCTTATGACTTATGAGTGGGACATTTTAATATGATTGATTGCTATATGTATTTTTTCTTTGGCAAGGTGCTATTAAGGTCTTTGACTCTTTTTTTAATTGTTTCTTTATTGTTAATCTTTGTAAGCTTTTTTTCCATTTTTTATTGTTGTTAACATTCTACACATTAAAATAAGCTTTTATATATATACACATATGTGTATGTATATATGCATATATGTTCCCTTATCCTCAGATATATGTCAACCTACCCTGCCCTCCACCAAATCTTCTGGTATCTATCCTTCTTTGTGTTTATTTCACTTAGCATAATTTCCTCTAGATCCATCCATGTTGATTCAGATGACAGAATTTCATCTCTTCTAAGGGCTGTGTAGTTATCCATTGTATAGATGTACCACATCTTCTTGATCCATTCATCTGACATTGGGTACTTATGTAGTTTCCAGTTCTTAAGCTATTGTGAATAGGGCTGCAATAAACATGTGGATGCAGAAATATCTACAAATGAATGTTTTTGTATCTTCAACTTTTTGAAGAATCTCCACATTTATTTTCCTTAGGGTTACATCTATTTGTAATTCCACCAACAGTGTAAAACTGCTCCCTTTTCTTCACATCCTTGCCAACATTTTTTGTTTCCAGATTTTTGGATAATAGCCAATCTCTCAGGTGTAAAGTAATAGCTCATTGTTTTTTTAATTTGCCATTCCCAAAGGTCTCAATGCTGTCTTCATTTCTTTGTATTTTATTATCTCTTTGCTAGTTTGCTTGAGTGAGTTCCTCTGTGCCCCATCTTCCAGATCATTGATTTTGTTGTAAGCTTCATCCATCCTATTATTGAGTCCCTCTATTGAATTCTTTAATTGAGCTATGGTATTCTTCATTTCTTTCATTTCTTGTCTTTCATTTTTCATGTTCTCTTTTACTTCCTCTATTTTCTGGATTCCCATGAGTATGTTAATCACTGTTACCTTTGGAATAACATCAGAAGGAAAAACATTCGCGTCATAGGGGTCCCAGAAGGAGAAAAGAAAGAAAATGGGGCAGACACTCTTTGAAGAAATAATAGATGAGAACTTCCCAAATCTGAAGAATGAAGCAAGCCCCCAAACCTAGGAAATTCAAAGAGTTCCTAAAAAAAGAAATCCAAACAGAAATACACCTAGACATACTGTCATCAAAATGTCGAATATACAAGGTAAAGAATCTTTAAAGCATCCAGAGAAAAACATGTCACATACAAAGGAGTTCCCTTAAGATTTTAAGCAGATTTCTCACCTGAAACTCTACAGGTCAGGAGGGAATGGTATAATATATTCAAAGTACTGAAAGAAAAGGATTTTCAACCTAGAATACTATTCCCCACAAAATTATAATTCAGAACTGAAGGAGTGTTAAAAATCTTTTCTGATAAGCCACAAATAAAGGAATTCATCACCACAAAACCAGCTTTGCAAAACGATATTAAAGGATGCTTTGCAAAACAATATTAAAGGATGCTCTATAAAGTTTAAAGAAACCCCACATAAAAAAAAGTAAGACAGCAAATATAAATGGTGGGGGGGAGGAGAGAATGTTCCATGCATACTTGAGAAGAAAGTGAAATTTGTATTCTTTGGATGAATTGTTCGATATGTGCCTGTTAGACCTAACTGTCCCAAGTGGTCACTTAAAGCTGCTGTTAATTTTCTCTCTGGTTGATCTGTCCATTGTTGTAAATGGGGTATTGAAGCTACTATTATGTTGCTATTGGTTTCTCTTGGGAGTTCTAATAATACTTGCTTAATATGTTTTGATGCTCCTTCTATTCGGTGCATATATTTTGATAAGCTTGTTGTCATCTTGTTTGATTGATTCCTTAATCATTATATTAAGTCCATCTCTGCCCTTTGTTATGGTGTTTAGTTGCTAATCTGTTTTATCTAATATAAGTATGGTCGTTCCTGTGGTTGCCATTTTACTTTAAGGTTGCCTTCCAACTATTGACTTTGAACCTTTGTTTATCTTTTGCAAGAAGGTGAGTTTCCTGAATACAGCAGAAGATGTGTCTATGCTTTTTAATCCATTCAGCCACTCCACGTCATTTGACTGCTGAGTTCAATTCATTAACGTTTAGGGTGATTATTGAGTTGTAGCTGTTTAGTTTTATTTTGTAATTTGTCTTCTCTGTGTTATTATAGACAGTGTCTTTGTTGTTCTCTTTCTCTTCCTAGGTGGGTTGGGTGTAGTTGTTTTTTTGTTTATTTGTTTTTTTAATTAGTTTCCCTTTTTGTTTTCTTCTTTGCTTTATGCCTGGTGATGTATTTTGAAGTTATCCTGAAATTAGAATTAATAATTCTATGTTTATTTCATACTTTTATTTGAAAACAGATTATTCTTCCATTCATTCTAACCATCCACATTTTTCGTTCTCTTCTCTTCCTCCCCAGTTTTTCTATTTGCTGTCTTACTGTTTATAAGTTGGGTTTCTTTACACTCTATAGAGCATCTTTTACTATTTTTTGTAGAACTGGTTTTGTGGTGATAAATTCTTTTAACTTTTACTCATCAGAAAATCTTTATCATTTGTTCAGTTCTGAACTATCATGAGTATAGTATCCTATGTTGAAAATCCTTTTCTTTCAGCCTTTTGAATATATCATGCCATTCCCTCCTGTCCAATAGTTTCAGTTGAAAAATCAGCTTACAATCTTAAGGGGATTCCTTTGTATATAACACATTTTTCTCTGGATGATTTTAAGATTCTTTATCTTGTATATCTGAAATTTTAATGGCAGTGCGTCTAGGTATAGTTCTGTTTGGGTTTCTTTTATTCTACAGAATTTGTTGTGATAAATCACTGCCTCAAAATGGGAGAACTGGGTGATCCTCTGATCCAACAACGAGGTCTTGAGTGAACGCAACGGGCTTCATGCTTAACAGTAAAAGAGATGGTATTCTAAAAGAGAGATGGTGTACTAAAAGAGAGATGGTATACTAAAAGAGAGAGGGTATACTAAAAGAGAGTGGTGTACTAAAAGAGAGATGGTATTCTAAAAGAGACATGGTGTACCAAAAGAGAGATGGTGTACCAAAAGAGAGATGGTGTACTCTGAGCTTCCTGGGTCTGGAGAATTGCTTCCATTCTTTAGGTTGAGGAAATTTTTGACTATGATTTCTTCAGATACAGTTTCTGCGCCTCTTTTCTTTTTCTTCTCCTTGTGGGACCGCTATGATGCAAGTGTTGTTTCTTTTGATGTTACTCCATAGGTCTCAAATGCTGTCTTCATTTCTTTGCAGTCTCTTATCTCTTAGCTTGTTTGTTGAGTGCATTCCTCTGCCCTATCTTCAAGCTCATTGATTCTATTGGAGGCTTATTCTATCCTATTCTTGAATCTCTCTATTGAATTCTTCAGGTCAGCTATTGTGTTCTTTATTTCTTTGACATCTGTTTTGAGCTGCTTCATTTCTTCTCTCTCTTTTTTGTAGTTCTTTTTTTCTTCCTCTGTTGTTTTCTTGATTTCCATGAGTATGTTTATGACTGTTGTCCTAAATTCATCCTCAGGTAGTTTTCATCTTTGTTGTATTCAAATTTCCCCTGTGTTTTTTTATTGGATCCATCATTTCTCATATATTTCTCTGTGTATTTGCTCTGTTTAGCTTTCTGTTTATGTTTCTGTGGATTAGGTTTCCCTGCAGTGATGGCCTTGTGGAGGGTATCAACTTGTGATGAATAGCACTAGGAATAGAACTTAGTTTGGACACTGGGATTTCTTGAGTTTTGTGGCATCACCATTGGTTGGATTTGTTGGATTTCTTATATGGGTCCTCTGTTGCTACCCGAAGTTCAGTCTATGTGTTGGAATTTGTGTGGGGAATGCAGAACCTTCCTCCAGTGTTCCAGCTCCCAACCACAATGACCACCTTACTGCTGGCCCACAATTAGGAATCTGGCTACAATTTCACCTCCACCTACAAGGTGGTGTGAGTGGGGAGCATTGATGGTTTCTCCCTCTGGAAGACTCTTTTTCCTTTAAGGCTGAGGACGGAATTTCCGGTTCGCAGGTCCTATGGCTGTAGGCAATAAGGTGGGAGGAGGTGAGGGTAAGCATTCCCCTAGCTGCCTTCCAGTTATGAGGTGTGAGTGTAACTTTCTCATGCCACATTCCATTCAAACTACAGGGGCACTGGTTCTCCTGCGCCTGGACACTCTCTCCTGTCTCTGTGTCCTGGTCCTGCTGGGCTTAGTCTTCCCACAGTTCCACCCCATCTGTCATGGCCAGAATCCCAAGTCCAAGTCTGCGGTGTAGCTCTGAACTCTGACGTTTCCACCTACCCTTTGTTGTTGTGATTGCTGCTGTGTCTTTACAGCCTCTCTGCCTGCTTTTCCTCAGTGTTTGTTTCTGGGAAATCGGTGAACTTCTCCCATCTGTGGGGCGGACATGAGTGTCGCTCCTACCAGGTCTCCATCTTGGCTCGAAGTTCAAGCTTTAGAAGTTTTTTCTGTGTATGTTAGATAATCGTCCTTTATTAGAGGTGTCTTTTGCAAATGTTTTCTTTAATTTCGTGATTGTCTCTTCTTTCTCTTGAATTGGTATGCTTTTATAATTTATGTTGCATTTTCAACTTTTATATAAAAAATGCAACTGATTTTCTATATTTATTGTGTATCTGGCAACCTTGTTGAACCTACTTCTTTTCACTTACCAGAAAATCCCCACTATTTTAGTTGTTCTAATGATATCTTCCTGAATATCTAATATTCTCCTAAACTCACATTTAAGTTCTTGTGCTTGTTTTCAAAGATATTCTCAAATAAATAATATGGTCCATCAAGTATATTGGTTTCATTAGAGAGCCTTAAACTCAAGCATGGGAATAAATGTGTTATATATCTTGAGCTTGAATAGTGTTTTTATCAATTGTATTTCTAGAAATATAGAATGAATGTTTAAGATATTGAACAAAGTGTGGTCATCTCAATAAAAGAATGATGCATGCACTTTTAAAATATCACTTTATTCTATTTAGTGTACCATCTCTCTCTTAGTATACCATCTCTCTTTTAGTATACCATCTCTCTTTTAGTACACCATCTCTCTTTTAGTACACCATCTCTCTTTTAGTACACCATCTCTCTTTTAGAATACCATCTCTCTTTTAGTACACCATCTCTCTTTTAGAATACCATCTCTCTTTTTGTACACCATCTCTCTTTTAGTACACCATCTCTCTTTTAGTACACCATCTCTCTTTTAGTACACCATCTCTTTTACTGTTAAGCATGATACCCATTGCATTCACTCAGAGACCTAATTGTTGAATCAGAGGATCACCCAGTTCTCCCATTTTGAGGCACTGATTTATCACAACAAATTCTGTAGTATACAACATAGGAAAACTGAAGTCGTAAGCACTTTGTTTTTCTTTCACTAATTCAGATGTTAAGTATTTATCTACCTATTTTTAATAGCAAGCACCATTTTCTTTCTATCAAACAGTTCTCACAGTTTACACACCTCCTCTAAAGGAAAGGCAGGGTAGTTAGGTGACTTACAGCATAAGTGAAGTGAGGAGTTCAGAGAACTTTGTATGAACATGCAAAGCTTTATTAATAGCTGCAATGAAATACTTTTACTGCAAATTAGTAATTTTGTTCCTTCTTACCAATATGATTTTAGGGCAGATAAGAATGTATTCAATTTGTGATACTTTGATAGCAAAAGCAAAGTGCTGATGACAGTTTTGCAAAGTCTTCTACATGCCAATCATTTCCTGTGTGGCTTCAGATAAAAATATTGTGCAATCATCATTACAGCAATTTATATCACGCAGAAGAGAGCCTTGTAAAGTGTTGGCCTTCCTTTTTTCTTTACTCGAATCCACATTTAGAATACATTTTAGTTCACGCAACACACATCTATAACTGAAACAAAAATATGAAAGCACTGTTTATCTTTCCTCTTATCACTGCATTCTTATTAAATGTTTAATTCTATGCATTAAGTATTTAGTCTTAGAATTAATTTAATGAGTCATGTACCACAATTTGAAAAACATTATAAGAATCATTTCATGTCAAGCATCTCACCAGAAATATCTTACTATATTGTAGCATAATTCCCAATTTTTTTTTAACTTAAAAACCAGAATAGTACCGCCTTTGAAGTATATCAGTTGATCTGTGGTCGAGTATGCTGGCAATCTGATGGTGGGGAAATTCCACTGTGGTTACCCCTCAAGTATCTCATTGTCACAAACAACTGGGTCAGATTTTATATCCATCTGTGAAGGATATGTATCTTCTCCTCAAGTATTTCCCCTTCTTTGTTGGTAAAGGTGGCTTGTCTTTATTTTTTTTTTAATATTTTACTGATGTATAATGAACACATAGTAAAGTACAGAAATCTTAAGTGTTCAACTTGATGATTTCTGTTGGTATCTCATGTGTAATCACCATCCAAAATGCTCCTTCACACCAACTCTCCAGTCAGCCATCACTCTCACCTTGACACTGTTCTGAGTTATAGCATCATAGGTTACTTTTGCCTGCTCTTGAACTTCATAATAAATTGAATCATTAGGTATATATGCATTCTTTTGTAGCTAGTTTCTTTTGCTCATCATTTTATCTGACTCATTTCTCGAGATGTTATCTTTTAAGAAGAAAGAATTGCCGAGTCAGTATAAGTTAGTCCTGCTTTTGTTTAGTTGACAAATGAACTTTGGTTTTAGAAGAATATGACATTTAGCACCAAAACTATAATTATCTTACTGTAGATCTAATCACCATTGCTATATTAAAATGTTCACATAGTGCTGTACCAGCTGCTGACACGAGATTACACAGAAGAGGCCAGGTTGGAGCCGTATCTTAACTCTAGTAATAGCACTTATTGATCATCATAATGATAGGTTTTAAGACACTAATCAAGTATCATGGATGTATTATATGAAAATCACAGAGTAAGCACTATAAATGCCCTAATGTAAACTTTTTACAATTTGCATTCTTATGAAGCCAATTTACTGGATTGCAACCACTATTTTAACAAGGAAATAAAATCAAATGAAAATATCAAAAATAAATTGTTTGTGATAAGAATGAATAATGTATCACTTATGCTGGGTCAGGATATATATGGCATTTCTTATTAGGTAAATACTTTATAATATTTACATAAGCAGTAAATACAGACACTTCCCTGTGTACGCACCTATAAAATGTTAAATTTGTATTAACCAGCAGCAGTGTGTATAACATTATATTAGGTGCTGTGACACATGTTATTAAAACAAATTAAATTCAGGCTTATCCCTCAAAGAACTTAGGGTATAGTATATAGAAAGTCATGTGCATAAATCATCATACTTTGTAGAATGCATTGTGTGCTGAGGCCATAATAATGATGGAGCTTAGAATATTCAGAGATGATACATAACACTTGCCATGTGATTTTTGAATCATATATATGTGTGCATATGTATATTATATAGATTGATAATGTTAAGTAGAGTGTGTCTACTTTTTAAAAAAGATAGTGGTTATATGCCTGTCAGTGAAGGAAGTTAGACCTGAAAGGGTAAATATTAAACTGAGAAGTTTGTGCTTTACTCACTAGTCTGTGAGGAACCATTAAAGAGACTAGTGACATGAACTAAGTGATATTTTAGAAGTATATCAGGTTCTCCAATAATGTTTGATATTTGTTTCATTATAGTGTTGGTGAACAACAATAAATTCTTAGCCAGGGCTGCCGCCTGTCTGGGTTTTCTTTGGGTCCGGTGGTTTCCTTCCACATCCCAAAGATGAGAACAAAAGGCGTGTCTCCGTGATCCCAGGGAGTCCTTGTGGGTGTGTGTGTGTGAGTGGCCCTGCCATGGAAGGACCTCCAACTAGGGCTGACTCCCACCTTGTGCACTGAACTGGGCTCCAACCACCCGTGACCCCGCACTGGAAAAAGTGATTAGGAAAATGAGGATGAATAGATACAGACTATTGTTTACTATTGGAAATCTTTTGGTCCTTTGTTTAGAAGTTTGGTGTTTTTGTGACCAGAAATACATGTAGGCACTTAACTCTTGTTTACATCAATTAGCCTGTGGTAAAATTGTTTCATCATTCATGGCTTCTCTTAAAGTCAGTTTCCCAGAGCTTACTGACAACATTGAGGACTTACTGTATGAATCCATAAAATTGTTGCTTATCTTGGAAGGGAATGAAGCTGATGATAGGTGGTCTAGATAGAGGGTGAAGGAAAGAGTCCAAATATAAAATAATAAAGAATTAAGCTCTGGTACAGGAGTGGGAGGGAAAGGACTAGATAGACAGACTTATACTATTTTCTAAAACAAGAACAAGTATATCATCAATAAGATTTGCATTTTAATATAAGTACCAATGGAAATGAATTAAATTGAACTCCAGAGTTTTGATTAGAATGATTAATAATTTAATGATTCTGTTAATAGCAACGGAGAAATAAGAAAGGTGAAGAAGATGAGTTCTGTTTCAGAGGGAGTAAATGGAAAATGTTGACAGGTATAAACCAAAAGGCCGTTGTAAATAAGCAACGACATCAGGAAAGGGACTTGGGTTAAGTTGGAGGGTGAGAGTTGAAGCATGACAGTGAATATACACTTTCACTTAAGGAAAGTGTATAGAAAAAGAGGGGAAAGGGGCAAACTGGGGAACTTCCCCCTCCCCTATTTAAGGAGTAAATGAAAATAAGTCATTATCAACAGCCTAACCATTCTGAAAAGTGAGATCATAGGATATTAAAAACCTAAGGAAAAGCAAGTTTTAAGAACAAATGGCTTGAGCGATGCTATGTGAAACAAAGAAGTTAAGAAAGTTGATGGGGGGTATTTATCTTGTGAAAAAGATTTTATTGGTGACATTGCAGGTGATTATTTTCAAAATGTATGGACAGGAGAAAATGAGAGAATCCATAGCATTTTAAGGAAAAGAAGCAATTGAATGGGGTCCTAATGGAAGGTTTTAGCAACAAAATTAGACTGACAGAAGTTGTTGCTTTGTCCTTTTTAAGATAAATTGAGGTTGAGAATGTAGCCACTGGATTAGTGTTTAAACAGAATTGATAAGTCAACTCAGAAATTAGGATGGCGGAGCAAAAATTGGGGAGAGTTGAGGTCAGGCCTCGACAAAACAGTCCACTAACTTCTTCAGTATCTCCTCTTGATATCTCCATAGGAGACTTGAGAAAGTAGAGTGAAAATGATTTAGTGTTACTCATCGGTTATTGCAGAAATCAGGGGGTTGGAGGGTGAGGGCCAGGCAGGAAGGGAGTATGAGAAGCTGCAGAGGATAAAGTTCAAGAGTTGGAGATAGAATGGAAAGCAGGTATCCGTCTGGAAACATGGATGTTAAATAAAAGCAGTACTAATCATTTGTTGCTCAATTAACTAAAGCATATCTAAACACTTTTAAAATGTCAGTGAGCCTCATCCACAGAAATGCAAATAAAAACCACAGTGAGATACCACTTTGCATCAATGACAATGTCCTGTATCAAAAAGACTAGAAACAGTAAGTGTTTAGAGGGGGTGTGGAGAAAAAAGGACCCCCTCCTCCACACTGTTGATGGGGAAGTAAATTAGCCTAACTTCCCTGGAAAACAGCATGGCAATTCCTAAATAAAGATGAATATACCATTTTATCCCACAGTCCCACTCCTGTGCATATATCCAGAGTATAAAAAATCTCTAATCAGAAACAATATCTGCATCTCTATGTTCATAACACAGTTCACAATAGCCAAGCCATGGAAAAGACTTTAGTCCCCATCATCACATGACTAGATAAAGAAGCTGTTTGAGTGTATACTCAATGGAATTCTGTGCAGCTATTTGCAAAGATGAAATTGTGCCCTTTACTATCATCAGGATGGGTAAGTCAGAAAGAAAAAAATAAGTATGGGATGGTTCCACTTATATGGAGAATAAAATGAAACAAAGGAAAACAAATGAGCAGACAAACTCCAATGAAAATCACTGGACATGACAGGCTACCAAGGTGGTAGGAGAGGGAAGGGAATGAAAGACTGAATGAGGTCATGATAAAGGGCACAAGACTGGTGGTAGGTGCCCTTTGAAATACTCACAGACTGAGGTGCAAATTCAATATACTAAAGTGAATTTAGCATGGTAAACAAAAGAAATAGCAAATATAGTTGTTGTTTTTTTTAAAGTTGGTGAGCATAAAGTTTTTAAAGTTAATAAATAGTATTTATGACCATTTCTCTAGCTACAAGTTTTTAAAGTCATTCTTTGTTCTGTAACTGTTAAGTCTAGTATTTTGTCTCAACATAATAGCACAGTTTCTTTTAGGCATGATTTACCTCCATATATCAGTTTCAAAGTTTATGATTACATGCCTAAAATCCCAATCTATAACTTAGTAAATTGTTAAACACTGTTATCTGGATTCTTATTTAAACTTTTGAATTCTGTTGACTTCTTCTTAAAATAACAAGATATAATCGGTTCATCTGAATGTTCACAAGAAGTGTTTCCCAGAATGTGTTATTTTGCTGATACTGGTCTTATGAGATGCTTACAAAATACATTAAAAAGGGGGGGGTGAAAATATATATATGTGTGTATATGTACATATATACAGTATAAATATATATAGACATATTAACTCTCATTAGTAACATAATAAGGCTCTTTTCTAAATCTTACATTTTTAAACTTATCTGACCACAGATACTGCTACCACCATCACCACCTCCCAATTTTGCTTTTGCACAAAATTATTTAATAACCTTTGGAATACACTTTGGTAAAAATTGTTACATTTGAAAAAGTGTTTCAGATGTATTTCGAAACTGTGAACTCTCCAAGTTAATACGTTGAGTGTGTAAGAAAGAGTAGAACAACAGAGACCTATGGGAACATGTAAATTGTGGACAATAACCATAGAGACCTAAAAGCAAATGTGTCAGTACAAAGGAGTCAATAATATTTAGGAAAATATTTCTCTGAAAACTGGAGGAGCAACATCTGCTTATTTATTCTTCTGCTATTCTAGGCTTTGGAAAGGCAAACTGTTTATCATCCATTCCACCCTGATTTTTGTTGAGTAGTTAGTAAGAATCACAGACTTAATGTCATACCTTTGTGGGAATCTTGGAGTGACTATTAAATCTTGGACAAGTTGCTAACCTTTTGAGCCCATTTCCTCATCCGTAAGGTTGGGCGTATGGTTCTAGTAAGGGTGTAACACTGAATACATATAGTCCTTAGCATGTATCTGCACATAGTATTGTCTTTTTCTACTCTGGATCACCTCTTCCTACTGACTGATTCTGTCCATGTTTATATTGCAATCACTTTCACAACTAAATCCTTTAAATTGCATTTTTATACTTTTTTTTTAAAGCCAGACCACCCTGATCTCTCCCTATCTTGTCTATATATTTCTTTAAGTTCAAATGTAACTTCTACTTGCAAGATGGCTAGAATTAGAACCAACTTTCATTTCTGATAAAATTGTCATTGTTTTCCCTTGTAATTAACTGTCAGAGATTATGTAGAAATAAGAGAAATGATCTTAGCTGCAACTTTTTGTTGTTATTTACTTGTGCATGATTATTAATATTATCTTCAATTCACAGTTTATGTGCTGGCATCTTTTAAACCACTTGGTTGTTATATTTTATTTTGTTTTGTTATCACAAGATAATAGTTGATTAATATGCTTTACTGGGTTCACATAAATTATCTCGGTTGATAATGTCCGTCATTTTAATAGCCTTAAATACATGTATTGGAGTGAATATTTTTATGGAATAGTTTAAAGTCCTTTGACATTATAAACAGTCTTAGAATTAGAACTTTTGAGAATTACTGTTTTTTAAAAAGAATTGTAACAATGACAACAGAAAGTGTATCTTATAATCATTTAAATTCTGTTATAAGTAACAAAAATTTAAATGAAGTTACCCAAGTTACCCAATGAAGTTACTTCAGTATTTTCTTTTGTCTAATCAATTGACTCCAAAATAATAAACTGAAATTTTTATTAGAATGCAAAAGCCAAAGACTCATCAAAAAGGATTTTTATGTTCTTATAATTAACATCCAGTGCATAATTTTTCTCTTAAATTTTCAGCTTCTTCCCTGTGATTCCTCAGAGGTTGATGAAATGGAAAGGCTTAAACGTGAAAGAAATGATTTGTTGAAAGAAGTAAATGCACTTAAGGTAATCTCCAATTTAACTTCCTTATATTTTCTATAGAAAAAGGAAAGGATCTTGTGTTGAATTCTGCAATATTTATGCCCATTTTTTAACTAAATAATATTAATATCAAATAACTTATTTATTTCTTCAGTTAACCTTTCGAGAGTTAATTTTTTTCATTCACACACTTATTATTTGTATTTATAATAGAAAGTTAAGATCAGTGTGAATAATGGTTTCTGCTCATACCTTCTGATCTGGCTATGTTTCATGCCATTTTTTTCCTCTGGATTATAAATAAGGAGACAAAGTTTAGATGAGAACCAACAAAGCAAGTCATGACAGTTTGGGGTCCTCAGATGTTCACTGGGAAATATTTGTTCTCCCATGTTCATGGTCAAGCGCGGAGCATCTTGCTTTGCTAACAAAATTGAGACTTAAGACAGTATGAATTAAGGGAAATGAGACCACCTGGTCGATCCCAAATACATACTGAATTTATATTCTCTCTATATATTGTCATTCTGTTTTGGAAGATTATTAAATTTGTTATATTCTAATTTTTACAAAAAGCCATTATATTTTTGAAGTCTTTAAGAAAAACAACATAAGTACTGACTTACTATTAATTCACGATAGGAATTATTTTCCAAAATAAGTGAAATTTTATTGTTTATTTAATTTTTATTAAAGAAAATCTTTACACCTTGCTACCATAGTTTTTAAATTCCAACACCTAGAGGAAGCCATTATTAAATGTATCTTGTTTTCTCTTTCAGAGCTTTTTCTGTATAGCTAATAATACTTGAAAAAAGAAATATATTTATATATTCAAACTTTTTCATGATCACTTGCATACTTTTTTATAACTTACCTTCATTTCTTTCCTTTTGATAACGTATCTTAGACTTCTTTTCAGGTTGATATGTACAGAACTGTCAAATTCTTCTTATTGGCTCTCCAATCATGAAATAGTTCTATCCTAGATTATATAGCTAGTTCCCTATTAGTGAATATTTAGGCTATTTCCAGTTTTTCATTATTAAAAATAATTTCATTGTAAATTGCTTTGTAGATGTACAGTTCAGTTGGATAGTTGTACCGGTATAAGAGTACAAATCGAATACTTTTCAGAAAATGGAATTGCTTTGTCAGAGCATTTGGATGCATAAAATTTTGTGTTATCCAGTTCTCTTTCAAAAACTTTATCAATTTCCTATTCCTTCCAAATAGCATTGCATTATTACAACACTGAAACCAGTTTCTTTCCATATGAAAAACTTAAATTTAGTTTTCAAAAAAATTTGGTAAGTTCCCTGAGAGATGGTCTCCCATCACCATTATTCTATGAAATTTCTGTTCTTTTTTTTTTTAAGGAAAGGCACAAGTAGGAATGAAGGTGAGTAAGCAGGAAGAGAGAAGAGGAAAAAAAAATTTAGTTTTGTTGATCTTGGTTGTTCACCCCAGCCTAAGGGCTTGAACCCGGTTCCCTGCAATACATGTAGACTACATCCAGTGACTCTGTCCACTAGGCCACAAGGACGAGCCCACATCTCTATTCTTCATGTCTTATTTGAGAGGCAAATAAAATAAAACCAAGACAATTGGATGCCAGTGGCAACGCTTTACATTTTATTTAACTGAAGGCATTTCTACTGAGTTTACTACTGCTTTACAAAGCTGAATAAAATTAGTATTTTTCATTTACAGATGCAAAACTCCGAGACACAAAAAGTGAGGGTGACTTGCCAGAGCATACAAGCAGGGAAGTTGACAGTTTCTTAGTTCTTAGTCTCTGGCAGATTCATTAGATTGCTGTATTATATTCAACTTCATATACCTTCGTTTCATTTCTTAGATAAGAATGACGTGAAATATACCAGAAAGCAGATGCTTCTTATAGATACTGCAATGTTGTCATTAATATTTGCATCCAGTTTAATCTTCAAGCAGTTTTTCTGCTTTGGTTTATGGTAACCATCTTCTTAACTTATTCTGAGTATTTCTGATTTGATCAATAAAATGTGGATTATTTATGATATATTAACAAAACTGGACAATTAGGATGTATGTTTAATTTTAAGTTTTAAGATAATAATATTTGATATGCATGTATTACATTTCTACCTTAATTTTATTCTACTATTATTTCATTATTCATATCATTATTTTTATGGATATTCTTTCAAAAATAAGCTTAATTTAGAATAGTTAACCAAGTTTAATATATCATCTTCTTTGGAGGAAGAGACCTTTACTTTTAATTTTGAATAATAATACTCCTCAGTTTGAAAGCTCTTTGATGACAGTTGTTGCCCAAAATTTAGTTAATGTTTGCACATTTTAATCTCGTGTGACCTTTCTTGTACTTCAGATTTTGTGATTTGATAAAATGTCGAATTAAAGTAACAAAATACGTTTTCATCACAATTTGACTATAGATAACTAATTACTTTTAACTGATATGTAAAAAGCTAGGAAAGGGACTGGAAACTACATTTTTAGATAATTCCAGTTGAATGGTTGGAGAATTTCTCTGCTTTGAAATAAAACATTAAGCATTAAACTTATTAATACCTTCTTAACAAATGAGTAATTCAGTGATTTTTAAACACAGGAAAAATTGCTTGAATCAGAAAGACAAAGAAAACAGCTGGTAGAAGAACTCCACAATGTGAAACAAGTAAGTGAATGTATTTCTATATGTGTTCAATGTGCTTGTGTGTAAGCATATGAGATACAAAGCAGTGATGCATTACAATATACCAAATGGGAATACAATATACAGATGGGAATAGGATAGTATGAACTTTAAAAGCAGTCACTTTTAGCAGTTGTACCTGTGCTGAAGTCCGGCTACTAATGCTCAAAGAAATGGTCAAACTCCTCTTTGAAATGCTTTTGAAATCAGATATACATGAACTGAAATGATCAGTCTTACTGATTTTCTCCTTTCATTCTCTGTTATTTTCCCTTTTTTTTTCTTACTCATACTTCATTTTGTTAAAGAAAAAAATGAGGCAAACAAAAAGAATAAGCAAAACCCTCCAAGGCAGATTATTTTTTAATTTTCTTTTTTTTTTTGATAATAACAGATAAAAATTTATTTTCACTCTGTATTATTCTTCAAAGAATTTTGGGTGCACCCTGGTGACCTAGTTGATAAGGCCACTGGACATAGTCTACATACATTCCAAGGACCCGGGTTCAAGACCAAGATGAATAACTAAGTAAAATAACTGACCTATAGGGCTTTATTGTGGTCATTTGAACCTTGGTTTTTTGTGTCTGTTGCTTTGTTTCCCATTTAGTTTTATCTGTTTTTTCCTCTGGTTTTCAGCATCAGTTCTTTCAGTTTTCTCTACTTCCCAGCTATGTATCTCTTTAGAGTTAGGTTTTGTGCTGGTCAAATGGGTTATCACTATCTTTACATCTCTGTGCTAGTCTTTTATGAGCTGTCGCTACGTCATATCTATATGCTCATAGATTCCATGATTTTATTTCCTCATTGGTGATTTTTGTTCTCTTCAGTCTGTCGTGTCTTTATTTCTGCCTTGCTTTCCTGCTTATCACCATTCTCGGGGTTTCGTAAGTTTTTGTTTTCTTTTTCCCTATTGTAGGACCCCTTTCAGTATTTCCTGAATAGCAGGCTTGGTGGTAGGAAAATCCATTAACTTTTGTTTATCATTGAAGACCTTTATTTTTCCATCATATTTGAATGCTAGTTTTGCAGGGTAGAGTATTCTTGGCTGATAGTTTTTGTCTTTTAGTATTTTGAATAAGTTTTTTCACTCTCTCTTGGCCTGTAGGGTTTCTGCTGAGAAGTCTGATAATAGCCTGATGGATATATCTTTATAAGTTATTTTTCTTTTTTTTTCTAGGAGCCTTGAGTAATTTTTCCTTGTCATTCACTTTGCTAGTTTTACTATATATCTGGGAGTAGGTCTTTTTATATTTAGAAATTGTGATGTTCTGCCTGTTTATTGGACCCTCATGGTTACTTTTTGGGACAGAAGTGGGCACTTCTCTGCTATCACTTCTTTGAAGAGGTTTTCAGTACCTTTTTCCCTCTCCTCTCCTCTGAAATACCTATGATTCTTATGTTTGTACTTCTTATGATATTTTTCATAGGATTTTTTAAGTTTTTTCTGAGTCTCATTTCTCTCTCCTCTTCCATGGGAGTCACCTCTGTGATTGTCTTCAATTTCTGAGATTTATTCCTCTGCATGATTGAGTCTGTTTATGGAGATTTCCATGTTTGTCTTCAATTCCTTGACTGTGTCTTTCATCTCTAGCATTTCTGCTCGTACTTTCTTCATGGCCTCAATCTCTTTGGTGACATATTCCCTGTGATCTGTGACTTCTTTTTTACAATCTTCTAGTTGCCTCTGTAGGTGGCTGTGTGTGCCTCTTGCATGTCATTCAGCTTTTTTTAACAATTGTTTGAAATTCTTTCTCTTTTCCCATTCAATGTCAATGGAGTTCTTCTCTGGGGAGGTCTTGGCACCTTCCTCTTTTGGGGTCATTTGTTGCTTTTTGGGCTGACTTTCATTTTGCCATGTTCTTCTTCTCTGTCTTAAATTTAGCACTGTGGATTTCTTTTGCTGTTGCTGTTGTCGTTTAATGTTTCCCTGAGTGGTGATGGTGGGTCCTGATGTGGCCAGTAAGAGCCGCTTGGTCTCCGTGGGTTGTGGGACCTGTTCTCTTCTCTGGAATGCTTTCATTGGTGGGCCACGAATGCTGTTTTAGTGGTGTCCACTGGCTTCTGTGGGCAGTTATGCTCTTGTACACTGCTGATAGGAAGCTCTCCAATTCAAAGGCTGAGTTTATAAGCAGTCCCTCTGAATTCTGTGGAGGCCACAGCTCCCCAGCGCAGAGCTCAGGGTACTCCCAGGCAAGTCTTGTGTGCACTCTTGTGCATAGTTAACTATGTAGCTTCTTTGGATGATGGGGCCAGTTCTTGCTCCCTTCCAGCTTCTGGGCCAGGAAACAAGATTGCCTTTGTGTTCCTCCAAACACAAAATTTACAGAGCAAAAAAATACCTCGAGATCCCATATTTTCTATATGACTGACACAGAATCCTACAACCACCATAGTACATATGGATAGAATAAAAAAATTTACAACAAAGTCTACACTGCCTTTGTAGATGTGAGATCAATGAACAGAGAAGGTTAGGCTTAAAGGATTCTGAAATAGTGTCGGGAGAAGCAGATCATTGAGATGAGGTACAGATGGAGTCACCCTCAGAAGGAGAAAATACAGCAATTAGTGCCAAAATGTTGAACATAGTTCAGGATTTGGTGGTTCTCATCTCTTGAAAGTATGTATAATACAAATGACAGACTTAAGAGAATCATTGCTTCCGGGGGAGTAGTAAGTAAATCTTAGAGAAAGGGTGATATTTCTTGGAGACTAGTCAAAGAAGGGAAAAAGGAAATAAGAGAACATTGAGGCTCTTACAGAAATGAAACAGAAGAAAGACATAGTAGCCCTCCCCACTTGCCCTCCGTGGCCACCACCACCACCACCACGATCCATAAAAGAAACTGCACAGAAGGGGGTGCTATTGAACTAAGAACTCTTTATTGTGAAAGGAAAAGGAATAGGGGAAAATCATCTGTTCCCCATCAGTACCAAACAACTGTAAAAATCAGACTATGTGAATTGGGGAAATGTGACCTGGAATGATCAACTCTAAGACATATCCTAGTCAAACTAGTAGACTTTAAAGGTAGAGGGGTAAAAGTGCCCAGTGCCTCCAAAGTGAAAAGATCACATAACTTACAAAACAATAAAATGAGAGGGGCATCAGTTTTTTCAACACAGCATAGAAAGCAAAGCAATAACAGAGCAACATTTTCACGAAACTAAAAGAAAGAAATTATAAACCGGAATATTGTATACCACCAAGCTGACCTTCAGATATCAAGGCCATAGAAAAATGGTTTGGAATGTTCTGTTATTCAAGGAATATTGAGGAATCTAAGAAAGGATTAGTTTTATCCAACCAGAAAATAACTGGAATAACTCTGGCATGAGTTTCCAAACAGGGGACATTTTATATGTGTTATTTTATACCTAAGATTCAAATGAGAATGAGTTCAATGGTAAAACAATAATATATAAACATTACATGTCTGACAAAAATCAAAAGATGCAGTGTTTTTACAAGAAGGAAAGAGGAGAAAGCAGAAAGTGATCATTTTGTTGTATAAGTAAAGGGTAGTAGTCAATTAATATTTCAACTGACTTCAAATAGTAAAAAGATAAGGTAAAATTAGAGGGGATTTCAAGCATTATAAAAAGTAATAATTCAAAGTTAACTTATAGAGTGAAAATACAAACCACCCTAAATATAAAAAAAAAAGTTTGAAAGCAAAAAGGGCAACCAAAGAAACACATTAAATTTATGCACAGAATAATTTCAACAAAAGCAGTCATGACAGAATTGAAACTGAACATCATAATCAACTATCTCACCTATTGAAAGAAAAGATTTTCTTAGGAAAGTATATTTTACCAAAACTGACCTCAGTAGAGATAGAAAACTTAACATGCCAATTTTCATAGCAGAAATAAGAGTATCAAGAAACTATTATATGAGTAAGCCATATGATTTATGGGGGAAGCTCAACCAAGCTTTTGGTAATAATTCCCATACTACATAAATATCTTCAAAGTATAAAAAAAAAAGAAAGAAAGAAGTTTCCAATATTTTATTTAAAGAGGAAGGAAGGGAGAGGAGAAATAAGCACTTCCTTTTGATTATTTGTTTTGTTTTTATCCCCCTGCCCCGGGTCATGAACCCTAGTCCTTGGGCATTCCATGGTTTACACCTGAGTTATCTCAGCTGCCTGACCTACCAGGATATATCCTAAATCACTTTTTATTTTCTTTTGTTGGGGGGTGGGGGGGTTCACACTGATTGTTTTTCCCCAGGACCTGAGACTCAAACCCAGGTGTATATGGCCTGTACTCCTTCAGATGTGATTGTTTAACTGCTATTCCACCCGGGCATATCACCAAATTGCTTTTTGAAGCAAGTATTGAATTTGATGTTTAAATGCAATAAAAACAGCACACAAAAAAGAAAATGCAATTAAACTTGGAAAACTAGGGACATAGGACATGAAAAAGAAAACGAAAACTATTTGCAGATCACATAATAATGATAATCCAGAAAACCCTAAGAATCAATGATACGGGTAACTGAAAACAGGATATCAAACTATATGCAAACACTCAATTGCATCCAAATACACAAATAAAAACCACTTGGAAGCTTGAACTGTTGAAACAAAATTCATCAAAAAAGATTAAAATTTTACTTAAACATATGAAAATGTTTAATCTTTCTCATAATAAGAGTAATACCAATTCAGTCTGCACTAAGGCAGGTCTTCAAACTTCTAGCAATGATAGAATAAGAGCCTGATGGAGGCCATCCCTCAAAGAGACCAACTCTAAAATCTGGTCATTATACAGTAAACACTTGCCAAAGGAATTGGAGAGTGAACATAGTCAGACAATGGCTGTTCTTAAAGAAAGGGAGCTATAGAAATTAAATTTCCTGTTTCTAGGGCTTTAAGCCTGGAGCTAATACAATCTGACACCAGTGGAAATAGACTCACTCTTTACAGTGTCTTGATTTTGTAAAAAGGTTCACAGACAAATCAGAGTTCAAAAAAATGTTTGTCACAATGTGTGGTACAGCCAGGGAGTATTTGTATGAGAAAAAAAATCTCAACCCCTATCTCATATCATACTGAAAACTAACTTTGAATGTGCTGTAGATCCAAATGTAAGAACGCTTAAATTCTATTGACTTCTAGAAGTAACCTCTAACTTTACTTTTTGTAACCTTGGGTTAAACACATTTATCAAACTGTATACCTAAAATCTATAAATTTTACTATATGTAAATTATACAAGAACCAAGCTAGGTTTTTGTTTTTCTTAAAAACTATGTCAATACCATTTCTCATCAGCTAGATTAACAGAAAAGCAGAAGTTTGGCAGCACCCTATTGGCAAGGGTGTTTTAATACTTTGCTAGTGGAGATGCAAAGTAGTATACTCCTGTGAAAGAGAATTTGGCAGTTCTAACATCTGTGTGTATATATTTGCCCTTCAACTTGATGATCTCACTTGTATGAATTTACCCTGAAGCTAAACCTCCAATAATATTAAAGTCTTATGCATAATATTTATTGTAGTTTTATTTATAATTATAAAATATTAGAAACTACGTTAATCTCTAAGCTTAGGTGACTGAATAAACCTTGGTACATACATTCAATGGAGTACTGTGTTGCTGCAGAAAAGAACAAAAAAGGTATCTACTGAATTATGTGGAATGTTTTCCAGAAGATATTATCAAGTAAAAAAAGCAAGTACAGCAATATATAGATACACACATATATGCTATCTTTTTATAAACAAGAGATATTAAAATGGCTGCCTGTTTATCTTTGCAAAAGATTCACTCCTACAATTTTGTAGGAGTGAAGTAGGTTATCTGCAATTTGGGTGGACAATGGATGGATAAGATACAAGAGGGAGTGAACAAGGAAAAATGAACTTAAAACTGTCAGCAAACTATTAGCAAACTAAAATAAATGGAATTTGGTGGTGAGTTTGGAGTGTTACATATATTTGATGAATACTGAACTAAATTTATATTATTTTGTAAATCAGAATTACCACAATAAAATTATATATGTAGCTGAAAAATGAAGCTATTTGTATTACAAATGAATATAATAATCATACTAAAGTAAAACAAAAGAAAGAACCAATTCCAGTAATTTATGAACATGGTATTTGTTTAATGTTTGACAGGTTAAGATTGAGTAGGGGGATAAATTTTAAATAAATTCTGAAAATTTTTGTGTTTTGTTTTATTGTTTTTTGGGGGGTATACTCAAAGTAACTCAGAAATAATCTTAAAATATGTATGTCTTATCCAGATGTGTTATTGAGAGCCAGAATCTCAGTGAAAAAGCAGACATAAACTAAAATGAAGTCAAGAAAGCGTCCTGTGGATGAACTGGACTGGAGGAATAATTGTGAACATGTATTTTATACATTTAAATACATATACACATGCTCCCTAACTCTGTCAACAGAGCCAAGAAGTAGATACCTCATGTAACATATCTAAGTTCCCAGTTATGATTCCCCACCAGGCTCCTTGGAGAAAGAACTGATTTCATGGCTAGGGGAGGGTAAGTGCAAAATGAGCCTGGAACATCTTAGACTAGAAAATAAGTGCTCAATGGTAGGACATGTCACAAGAAACCAGGGGCTACCACTGGCTAAATCTAGAAGTATTTAAATGCCAAAATAACTAAAGACAATATTGAATTAACTGTTGGAAAAATAGTAATTCATAAATCCATACCATTAGCAATTGTCAATTAGTTAATGGGGAGATAGGAGGACTCTTTCTCATTATAGACTATTGAATGGTAACTGTTAGCTACAGAAAGACCACTAGATTTGGGAAATCAGAATTTTGTACCTATCGTAAATAATATTGGATCACACGAATCATCAGATGTTAAATTAAGGATAAAATTTTGATGAAGAGCTGAATACATAATACATGGTTTTAAAGTAGCTTTCTATAAACTAGTTATTAATTGCAAAGGAAAATAATAATTATGTAATTGTGAAATCAGGCAACATCTTGACCCATGCTAAAAACTGATATCACCAATGAACTGATGGATATTGTGTGACCCCAAATGTGGCACCTTGAAAAGGACACTGCACCACCTATATAGTATTACAGTTGAGAATGTAAAGTATAAATCTGGTCACGAGGAATCAACAGAGAAAGTAAAAATGAGGGACAGTTTTATTTTTTAAAAAAGAAGAGTGATTGGTATATACGTGTGGTGTGCCAGATTAGCAGAAGCCAATTAACCATAAACTATATACAATACCTGATACAATACTGAATCCTGCACTGGAATGGGGAAAATACTATAAAGGATATTAGTGGGTCAATTAACAAAATTGGAATACAGATGGTAATGAGATAAAAGTATGTTAAACTTCCAAAATTTGGTAACTGTGCCATGGTTATGTAAGAGAATATCCTTATATTTAATAGAGATAGAAGTTTTTAGGGGGAAAGAGCCATAGTGTCTTACCCTAACACAACTAAGAAAAAAATTTGTGTGTGTTTATATGTATATGTGTGTGTGCATGTGTGTATGAAAGGGATTTGAGTATGCAAAATCTAAGCAACAACCATCTCTATCAGTGGCTTACAAGAATATTTTGTGTCTTTTTCATGGGTGTGTAGGTGACCCAGGTAAATGTGGGTGAATATGAAGATGTTTTCTGTATTATTCTTAATTCTTGGAGCACTGCTGTACATTTTATTTATTTCTGAATAAGAAATGCTTAAAAGCCCTCTAATTTTTTTCTGAATTTTTGAACCCCCATTTTATTAAATATTTTTACTTCAGTTGATATGCCTTTTTAGTTTTTAATTTTGTATCTTCTACACCTACATGAGCTTGTAGGCCTTTTAACATTTTAATATTTTCTTGCATCCTAAAACACAAACTTTTATAAATCTTTGTTAGATTGTACATGTGGAGTAAATTAGAAGATAGGGGGTTTTTCTACATTGAATTAAAATTTTCTTCTGTCCTAAATGCTTAGAATTTAAAAGATTTAGAACACCAAGCGTACTTGATAAATTAATGATCACTTTAAGGGCTGATTAAGACTTGAATTTAAAGAAAAATAGTCTTGCTTTTTCTAGCAATACCTACTTTTTCCACATGAGGCCCTCCTGTATTTTAACTCTGAATGGATTAACTACTATTAAAAAAGGTCAAGTCTGCAGAAATGATCTAAGAATTTAACAGAATTCAATGGGAAAAGGTGGGACATAGTTCTTTTTAAAATGGCAGGAAAAAGAATTTTACGCATTGAATGGTAAGTTGACATAGGAGTAGCAGAGTAGATCATGGGCTTTGGAGTTGGACCATGTAATTTATACCATGACCCTGCCTCTTGCTTGCTTTTGACCTTGGACAAACTTTCACCTTTCAAAGCCTCAGTGTTGACATCTATAAAATGTGTTTGACAATAGTACCCCTCACAAGCGTTATTAAGTAAGATAATATATTTAGTGTTAACATGTATAGTGCATAGTAAGCACACAACAAATATTAACTATTATGTTTATTATTATAAATAATGGAAGAAAAATTATTAGGTGCTGAAGAAGTGGAAATGATTTGTTTTAATCATTAGCTATAGAGGAGGAAAACTAGTTCTGACTGAGGAGATAAAGAGACTTTGTAGAAAAGATAACACATGAACTAGGCCAGACGTAGAACAGGGAAAGCACTCATTGTAGAAGATACAGCATGACAATCATGTTATGGAATGAAAAATCTTGTCCTTTGAGTCAAATAGTTTTTTTTTTATATGCTGACTTTACTATTATTTGTTTATATGTTTATGTCTTCATGTCTGAAATGTGATAATATCTGTCTTATAATTTGTTCATAGGACTTGAGAATTTATAAGCCTAAAATTGTTAGAAATTTATTAGGTTTCTAAAGCATAATATTTTTGATTCATTTTTCTTTTATCATCATTGTCAACATTATCATTATTAAAGTCTCAGGAACATAAGAAAAAGATGGGAAAATGAAAGTGCTAGCAAGTGACATTGGGGACGGGAATATGTTGGGACCAAATACAAGTCTCAGATTTTAGATGAACATTGGCCTGCCACTGAGAATATATGACAAGGAAAGAAAAAATATGAATTTACTCCATTTATAACCTGAGTCCTCTCTTTCTTTCACATCCTACATTCAACTTAATGGACTCACTTAAAATATTACATAATTTAATGACTTCACCACTTCTGTCACTGGTCTAAGCTACCATCATCTCTTACCCTTGCTCTGCTCCCATACATTCTAATCTAAATACAAAGATAATCCTTTTAAAACTCAACTTAGAACTCTCTAGGACTTTACATCTCATGCAGAATAAAAGACAAATCTGTAAGTAGAAACCCACAAGTAAATATCAAAACCTAGGAGAGCCTACCTGATCTGCCATCCTATCCCCCATTCCCATACTTCTCTCCCTGCGATAACTTCATCTCTCACCATCTGCCTTACCCTCACTAGTTCCCCAGTCTCTTTGACCTCCCTGCACCATCACCCCTCTAACACCTCGGCCCTCATCGTGGAAAAGCATTTTGCTCTTACTGACGGCTCTCGTATATAATATACTTTTTATGTTGTCCCTCCCAATTAGAGATCAAGCTTTATGAGGACTTTGATTTGTCTTTGATTTGTTCTCTGATTTGTCTTAGAATGGTAAGTGATAGAGTAGTCACTCAATAAATGCCCGATGAATGGAGGGATGGTTGAAGAAAATATTTTAAGACTAACTGAGGGCTTGGAAATAACTAAGAACAGATAAGAGGGTTTTATAATAGTCTAGACCAGCACAGTCCAATAGAAATATAATTAAAGTTGCTTCAATGCACTTTATTAATTTTCTGGTAGCCACATTTTTTAAAGTAAGAAATGTAGAATTATTTTAAATAGACCTAACTTAGTCTAATATATAAAAATATCCCTTAACCAGCCATAATATTAAAAATTCATTTACATTTACAGCATATCTTAATTTGTACACTAAATTTCCAATGGAAATACTGGATCTATATTTAGATTTAATAAGATTGACTGTTGAAAAACTATATGCCTATATCTCAATTTTTAAACATACTTAAAAAATTTCCAGTAACTAAAACTGAATACCAGCAATCTTTTTTTCTTTGAATATTTATACCATATTGACAAAACTTTTTCATGTTTTTAGAAGACTTGAAAGCAAAATCATTTCAAAGCTAATCATTTCAAATCCTTTCAAGTTAATTATCTCTAATTCTTGTCAACTCATTGTTATTAACATCGTAATCAATGAAGTATTGCATAAATTTGAATGCAACTATAAATTTATTGTGTCAACTACACATACTTCGATTTTTATATTTCACAGCTGATTTCTATTAACACTGTCAATTTAAATCTGTATATTGATATGTGGTAGGAATATGTAACTCATTGTTTTTGATTGCTAATATGAGAAATTTCTATGTCAGTATAAATTCTTACACTTATCAGCCTCACAAATAAGCTTCCCTTTCCTTAGAGCTTCAGGTTTACCTCATTCATAGGAAGCCTGATATTGATATTACAATGTAAATCACACTGACTCTTTTGTCTTAACTGGTTGACCATTAGACAAGCATTTTTTAGTCTGTCCATTAGCAAAGAACACAGAATCATTTATTCATTCATTGTTTTCTAAACTAGTAAGGTTTCCTAAAATTTACATACTTATTCTAAAGATTGTTAACTGTATCCGTTAAGTTTTTCATGTAATCAGCTTCTGAGCACAGGTACTTCAATATGTATCGTAAAGTACAATGAAACATTCAAAGTATCGTAAAGTACAATGAAACATTCAAAGCATTCGTCTCTCGTTTGAAAGTGTCAATAAATTCACATTTTTGATCCAATACTGCTGAAATACCCTTTAGTAGAGTTTCTTTCGTTATCCAGTTTAAACTCTTTGTTGACAGATTTGAGTGAAAAATGCCACAAGTTTGATTTTGTAGGTTGTGTTTGACATCTCGTCATAAAGATCTTGAAAGTCCTTTAAGACAATAAATGTCTAAAGTACGAATTGAATAGTGGCTCTTAATTATTACATGGCTCACCTAAAACTGAATAAAAGGTACTTGTAGTTTTTCTAATTTTGAATCATTTGATCATTGATATTGTTGGAATGTTCTTATATTCTCTAGGCATTTTTTGTGACTTAAAGATCTTTCTTTTTTTGATATATCTCTCTGATCTTTTATCATATCTGTAATTACAATCTTTAAAAAAATGGTTTTATTTTGTGCAAAAGAAAAAAAATCAAGCCATATAATAGCTAGCCAAATTTACAAGTGTTGAACATTTACTTCTGATTTCAAGTGACTGATTTCATTATTTTTTGTTGGACTTTTAAGAGAAAACTTCCTAACAAATTCACTATGCCATTTGCAAAATTGTCTTTTAATTTTACTCACTTGTTATATAAGGTAAAAAAATTTTGCACAACAGCTTTACCACAACTCTGAGTTTCTTTTAATTGTCTTGATTCTATTACTGATTCCTCTGTGCTTTATTCTGCATCCCTAACATCTCTATTTTTAAATTAAAGTTTTCCACATTTACTTTTTTAAATATAAAAATAATTAATTGCATTCTAATAAAACTACGTAATTCAATTTAATTACCCATTATCATTTATAGAGAAATTACTGTCACTCAGGCTGCCTGCATAAAATATTCAGATCAGTGCACTGTTACATTAATATATAAAAGAAAAAGCTGCAAATGATTCATTGACAGTATGCAGATCAGTTATGTGTTTGTTTGCTTATAGGTGATCCACATGCCTGCCACAGACACAGTAGTTCAACAGTAATAGCTTAAGTGACGCAGTGATTAAAGTGAAAAGTATGCTACCAAAAGAATAAACTTTTGTGTAATAGAAAAATGCCTCTGAAAACATCTTAAAGTTTTAAATTTAAGTTCGACCTAATGAAAATTAAACAAAAAATTCAGTTCTTCAGTCAACCAGCTATGTTTTCAATGTTCAGTAGTCACATACAGCCAGTGGCTACCACATTGAAAAGAGCAGATCTAGAATTCTTACTACTCAAAAAAAAAAAAAAAAAAAAAAAGATCCAGGACCAAGGACCAAGGATGTCATCAGCAATACCAGAACTTATTATAAATGCAGTCTCAGGTCCCACCCCAGACCTACTGAATCAAAATTTATATATAATTACTCCTCTGGTGATTTAGATGCACCTTAAAATTTGTATGTGCTTGTGCAGATAATAGTCAGTGGAGAATTTAATGTTGTAGTGACAATGGAAATATACCAAGGGAATCTGTGTGAAAGAGACCATGAGGTTAAGCCAACCAGTGATGGAATGTAGTAGCAGGACACTGAAGTCGTTGATTTGGTGATTGAAAGCCTGTAATGATGCATTTAACAGAATAGGAGAAACAAGACTGAGAGTAAAGATATTATAATTCAGTGATATTTAATGTATGGTAGTAATATTTCAAGTATATTTTCCAGTTTAGCAAGAAGATCTAAAAATATACATACATAATATGTACATGTGTGTATGTGTACAATCTCCATTAGTGGTACAGCTATTCATTTCAGAAACACTTACTATTAAAAATATACTAGCTGAAATCAACCCCAAGTCTTATTTTTAATCTGTCAACCAACCCAACCAACTAACTTCCCTTGTCTATAGGGTATTATTCTGTTTGAGGGGATTTCATTGATATAGAATTACTGTTAATGAAGAGTTCTGATGCTGTAGTAAAGATGCTGCCTCTCCATTTTCCCAAATACTAATTTCTTTTTTTCTAATTAGTGGAAGTCATTTAAATTGCAATAGAGAGTAGTTATATATAACTTCTCTTGAAAACTTTTTAAAGCTAGAAGCTTAAATTGCATTAATTTTGTATTTCTTCTTGTTATCCTTTTGAAAGTCTTGATAGGAAATCAGTACTAATAATGACAACGTATAAATTCTTTAACTAGGTTGCATATGTAACCTACTTATTAAACACTGCTAGATTGATTTTCGGTTTCTTTTATAGGGATGGTGACCAGTTGCTTCTGGTTGGAGAGGAGACTACAATCATTATAGCCTTTGTTCACTCACTCATAATTGAATTACTCTAAGACAGAGGCCTGATCCTAAACACAGAATAAACTTCCCTTTTGAAGTTATGAAAATTAATTTACTTTTATTTCTGGTGTTGACCCAAAATGAAAGCAATCGAAGAACTGGACAAGAGGGAGATAGGAAGAACAGGGGAAAGGAAGGGAAAAGTGAAAGAACGAAAGAAAGAAAGAAAAAATAATAACCTGTAGAGAGATCTTTTTTCTCCAGAAGGGTCAGGTACATTGCTGTTTTTTAATCAAGGATAGCTGCTAGAATATGTACTGTTTTGCAAGAATTTGCTGTACTTTTCTTTAAAACTGGAATATTTTTATGAGTTTTCATACAGTATAGAGTAACTCATCCTTACTGTTTAGAATCATGAGCAGAATTCCCCATGAAATTGTAATTCTTGTTAGGGTTTTGTTTTGTTTTGTTTTGTTTTTTTTTTTCAAGTTCTAACAACTTTTAACAGGTATGGGCTATTCTTCTCACTGCTTCCCTTGATCAACAACTTTCTAAAACTTACTCTCCCACAACTTGTTTTTAAAATTTCTTTCAGCATGGTGTTATGACTAAGGCATCAATGAATTGGCACAGTCCAAAGCAAAAATAGCTTGTCTGAACTAGTCTTTGTCCTAAAGTAACATGGGAAATTGTTCATTTGGTTACTCTTCTAGGTTCAAATAAGCCCAGGTTGTGTTTCAGATCACCCCTGCAAAGTTTGGTTGAATGTTTGAGGAGGGCATGAAGTCCTCAGGCAGAAATGTGAGGTCATACAATATAGGATGCTCCATGAGCCACAGAGGTTGAACATAACTTAATCACAGCTGGCACATGAGCTCGCGTGGTTCATGGATGAGGCACAAAGGACATGTTAAGAATACAGTATTTCTAAAAGGAACAACAGTAATACGTGATGACTGAAGTGTTCACATTTCTGTACTTTTGGAAACTACTCTTTGTGCATTTATTAAAGAAACGTTAGAACCTGTCAGTTTTCTAAATGATATGAATTCCCATTCCTTTTTTATTCTTCTTCAGTGCTGTGTAATTTTAATAGTGTTTCAGTATAACACCTGTGGATACTCTTAAGATCTCATCTCTACAAGGGAAAATAAAAATATATTACATATTCATATATTTGATTCGTCAGTCTTTTCTGTTCTAAAGTTTCTGTAGTAAAATGTTTCAGTGTTTTCATTTTAGCCACCTATGACCTCAGAATGTCAACTTTTCTTTGTTTATTATTATTTCTTTTATTTACACTGCTACATGATTTTCTGGATATTGGATTTGCACCTCAATCTGTGCATGTCACACCATACTTGTCCCAGAATTCTGGTGCCCTCCCCCACCACTGTATTAATGCCTTCATTTTCTCATTCCCTCTCTCTGCCTACCCACCCATCGGGTAGCCACAATCGTGCCTCATGTGGATTTTGTCTTGTTAGGTCTATTTCCTTTGTTTTGATTCTTTATATTCCACATGTGAGTGAAACTATCATATTTTTCCTCTTTTTTGGCTTATTTAGCTTAACATAATAACCTCCAGTTCCATCCCGGTTGTTGCAGAGTCACATTTCATCTTTTTTAACATTGCATAGAATTCCATTGAGTCTATATACCACAGCTTCTTTCTCCAGTCATCTGTTGATGGGCATTTAGGTTGCTTCATGTCTGAGTTATTGAAAACTGTGCTGTTATAAACATAGAGGTGCAGATATTTTCTCTGATTAGTGTTTTTAATTATTTGGTTTTATGCCTTGAAGTGGGATTGCTGTATCAAACGGTAGTTCCATCTTTATTTTTTCAGGAATCTCCATTTTGTTCCCAAAAAGGTTACACTAATTTATATTCCCACTAATAGTTTAGGAAAGTTTCTTTCTCTCCACAACCTCTCCAACATTTGTTGTTTTTAGTCTTTTTATTATAGAGCATCCTCACAGGTATGAAGTGGTATCTCATTGTGGTTTTTATTTGCATTCTCTGAAGGTGAGTGATGTAGAGCATTTTTTCATATGTCTGTAGGCAACCTGTGTGTCTTCTCTAAAAATATGTCTATTCAGCTTTTATGCCCTCAAGTTCTATTTTCTAATAAAAGCCCTCTTTGCAAGGATCCTTCAGTCTGCTCTTTTCTAGTCGCAACCACCTCCTCTCGTCGCTCCCTCCCCTAACACCTGGCAACTATTAATCTATTCTGTCTCTATACTTTTATCATGTCAGTAACGTTACATGTGCTACCATGCAGCATGTCGCTTTGAGGTTTGGCTTCTTTCACTAAACATAATTTCCTTGGGATACATCTCGGTGATTGTGTATTGCCATAGATTGTTTCTTTTTATTGCCAAGTGCATATAAAACTAGTGAAGCCAGGTGTGCCCTGGTGGAGTAGCGGTTTGGTCAGTTGCCTCTGTCCAAGAGCACAGTTCATATACATCCCAGGGACCCAGGTTCACCTCCCTGGGGTGGGGTGAACAACCAAGGTGAACAACTGAATAATAAATGAAGTGCTTTTCCTCCTGTCTCTTCCTGCCTACTCACCTTCATTCCTACCTGCACTTTTCCTTTAAAAAAACATATACTAGCGAAATCTGATTAAGGTTGTTGGGGTCAATCAATGAAGTATCCTGGTTGTGATTTTCTACTATAGTAATGCAAGAGATAACCACTGAGGAATTGAGTGATAATAAGCTTAAGGGACCTCTGTTCTTTTTTCTGTCGTGTTAACCACAATCATCTTAAAATGACTTTTAAAAAGAAAAAAGAAAAGAAAAAGTCCTAAAACTAAAAATGAAAAAATCTTGAGAGAAGAAATGATAAAGTTCCTATAATGATAGCAATCTGAGTGAAGAAACGTATTTAAGAAACTTGGTTGGATTTGTTTCCCTAAGTTAATTCAATACTCATGTATTCGCCAGCATTAGACTTTGCCCAAGAAACTGCCTGAGTTAAAGACAGGTCACCTGTAAAAGGAACACGAGGACAGCCCATTGGCATTCCTTTTTACAGAGTACTAGCCTTGCCTAGTGATTCACTGGAGGTGAATATAGCATTTTAGGCAAGCACTGGCAGATGTCTATTTCGGAATCCCTGTTTCCAAACAGGTGTTTCTTTTTAATGGAAAAAAGATCTTAACCATCCTAAGAATTCTGAGAGCTACATCATCCTGTTGATACTACAGAACCATTTTGTTTTAGATTCATTAGAATAATATTTCCATTATTGGGGAAGCTTGGAAAGAAAGTGACTTTATTCTTCACAGAAACCTTCCAGTTCACTTGATTACAATAATTTCTGTAGTTGTTTTAGTTAGAACTTGTGTTAGCGTTCTAGGCTCTGTGAGCCACTGTTTTCTGACAGTTCAGGGGCCACACTCAGCACTTGGTCATCAGTTGCTTCACACATGCCTGCAGTGGTACAGAAGGGAGACACAGGATGGGATCAAAGAAACATTTATTACGGGCTTTATGGATACACTGAAAGCTGGACACACCTTCTGCAAGGAATTTTCGAGCTAGTGGGGGAAAAAATACAATAAGAATGTTACTTCCTAGAAAGCATTTCAGAATAGATAATGTGTCCTATAGCTGGTGAGTTGTCAGAGGCATGTTTGTATACCCAAGAAGGCATTATTCCCTATAATTTTCCTTATTTAACTAAAACAAAAAGATCCTATGTAAAACCCCATTAGTCAGTTGCTAAGAGAATGCCTTTCAGGATGTATTTTAAATATCTGTGTAGATGCCAAACATTTTATGTTTTGTGCTGTAAGCACTATATATTAATTTGGCTGACAAACTAGTAAATTTTAACCAAGGAGGAAGTAGCGATAAGGCTGTGGATACTATAAAACTCTTATCTTGGCAGTTTACTATGTGAGAAAGCTTGCAGTACTCTTACTTCAATATGGACTCATGACATTGTGTTAAATGATTTATTCACCAACTGTTTTTGAGTTAAAAACAAGACTTCTCTAGTCCTACCTAGCCCTGCATAAATCGTTCTATTTGAAAGTATTGTACTTTGATTCATTATCCCCCATATAAGATATCAAATACTGTCTATAACAATGGGTTTTGAATTAAATAGCAAATTCCATCACAGTTCTTCAGTAATGAAAGGAACCGATTTCCTGATAGGATCGCTCTTGACAAGCCACTGTTCTCAACCAAACGCCCTTTAAGTTATCTCTACCCCTTCCCACTCCTACTTTTTCTTCTTCACTTTTCTTGCATTCTTAATAACTCTAACTCCTTCCCCCTTTTCTCACATCATTTTATGAATGCGCTTTAAATTACAGTTATTAACCTTACTTCTACCTAATCTGTTGCAAATATTCCCCTATATATAAATACATTACCTAATATTTTCATGTTTTAAACACAGCTTTTTTATATTGTCAAGTCTTTTTCTTTGTGATTTCTTCCCTTTTGTTATGTTTTTGGAAGTTTGTTCCTAGCCAGATTTCAGCTGCATGTTTGCCTGGTTTTCCCTCCCACATCTGTGTTTAGCTCAACTAAGAAATTGTTCATTGGTGTATAGTCTGCAATGATGGTCTACACTGGACACTTTTTTTCTCAATTGCTTGTTGCAACCACTCATTGTGTGAGTTTCTCTATTATCATAGATTAAATTCTTATATAAACTAGTATATGATCTCTGGTTTCTTTGTCAGTATTTGTTGCATGAGTGAATGTTTTTCTAATTTTTTTTTGCTAATACCAGCTATTACAGCTTCATACATACCTAAGCTCCTTGGGTCATGTCCTACATTGTTTGTTTCTTTCATTTTATTATAATTGTTGTTTTTCAAATTTTGCTTATCAGTTATCCCAGACTTTTTCTTCTAAGTCAGTTTGATAGTCTTATTATTTAGATCTATTTCTATCTAGATTCATATTTAGAACTTTTGGTCAACTTTCTCTAAAACAAACTAAATTTGATAAAATTTTGATTCCAATGGAATTAATGTATTCCTTCAAAATAAATCTTTTGAAGGTATACATTTATTTTGAAGCCACATATCTTTTAAACTTCAAACTTCAAATGAATAATAAATGTTTAATAGCTTAAAAAGTAGCCTTTAGTGAAGAGGGTTTAAATTCTGATTATGAAAGGAAATTTCCAATATTGTAAGTGTTCCCTTTTGGTACATTTGTAATCAGAATTAAAGAATTGGGAAAATATTTTTTTCTTTGATGTCGGTCTTCATTTACTAGAGAATACATATTTCAGGGTTAAATATATTATTAAAACAGGATTTTAATTAATTAACTGATTTATTATGGACAAGTTTACATAGTATATCAGATAGGTCTGTCTTTGATTAGAGACATTCGTCTATAGAGAGTTTGAAAATTGTTTCTTTGATTTTCTTTGATGTTCAAAGGCATGAGTCAATTTTGCACCTTTTGGAGAATAGGGAGCTGCAGGTAAAGAAACTCTTATGAGGGTTAATTAGAACTAATTATAAATTGATAGACCTGCTTTTCCTCCAGAAAGCTTAACCAAAGCTTCTTTTACAAAATGAGAATTTTGATTTTTCTTACAAACTGACAGACATCTTTATTCTTAGATACATAGACATCTGACCTTTTACACATTACACGAGTAGTATCACCACAAAGATTGTAGATTCGGGGATGTGGGTGGGGTTGGAAAGAACCTTCAAGATTATATAGCCCTTGAGAGAATTATTCATATGAACTCATATTGGAAAATTGTAATTTTTTAGGAATTTTTTATATAAGCTAGTGTACATAATTTTTAAAACTTTAAATTTTTTAATCTATTTCATATAAAACCAAGAAATAAAATTGTCAAACACAATAAAGTATAATTGTCAGTGCCTGATCTACCTTGGTATTTTCTTTTTTCCACTTAGTTTGATAAATACAATAAAAAGATTTTTTAATTTACATATAGAGTATAATGAAATTATTCACTTTTCATTATGTGGTGCCTTTGATAGCATGGTTTATGGCTGTTATTGTAATTATTTTAATGAAGCATAATTCTACTACTATTCTCATAAAATTGAAACCTTTTATGAAGAACTTTCCTATAAAGCTTCCTACCTAATAAAGTTCCCTAAGGCAGTTAGTATATATGAAAAACAAAACAGTCAATTTCACTCTTTGTCAACTCCATTATATTTCATGTTTATGTTAAGTGGAGCACCTGTTCATATTAGATAGGTTTTTACTCTCAGACAGCTTGTGTTTTAATTTTGGCAGTCAATATCCTTTGACTTTCAAAGTAGATAGTAAAATATTTAATATTTTAATGACATTCTCAGATAACAATGGAAGCTGGTGCTATATGATTAATACAGAAAACAGATATTATAAAAGTTAAAAGGAAGGAAAAATCATTGTAAGCTTAAGTGGCCTGGAATAATTAGAGAAGATAAATCTGAAGTAGATTTTGAAGAATACATGAAAACTGGTTGAAGAAAAGCTGGGAAGTATGTACATCCTTTAGGAGAATAATGTTGTCATAGACCTCTTGCAGTTGGGAGAGTTTAGTCTGGGAAATGCTGTAAATTAGCATACTTGGATCTAATAATCATGTAAGAAGAGTTTAATGTGCTAAAGCTGGAAAGATTGACTTGGAACAAGTAGGTAGTGGAGAACCTTGAATTATGGAGATGGAGGGTATATATTATCATGTACCATCTACTTAAATTTGTTACTTAAAGTAGAATTAAACAATATTTTACATAAATGGAGGCTTCAAAGGTAGGCAGAACACATTATAGTGAAGAACACAGTAGGCAGGGTGGTTACTGACATGATTTCCATGGCATGGTAATAAAGACCTGAGCCAAAATGAAAATGAAAGAGTGGCTGCAAATATGAAGACCACAGTGCTTAATGACTGGTTAGGGAAGGAGGTGAGTGGTAGACTAGTTGTATTCATGGTAGAGAAGAGAAATAAAAAGGAGAGAGCACATTTCAGAGCCATCCACAAATTTATTAGTTCTGTGCATCCATCCTTAAGACGTGAGTTGTTGATTCATTTGAAAATATATTTAAGTAACTTTGAGATCATCTATTGAGAAGAATATTACCTTTTTTTAAAATAAATCTGATGCATAAGTTAAGGAAACTAGATATAACTTGCTTTTAAGCACTTTTCCTTCAACAGTCTTCTTCCTGCAATAACCCTTAATGTTTTTCACAAGCTGTAATGAGACCAAGACTAAGAAGAGTTTTCCAGTGAGTGGATGTAGGAAACTGATAAAGAAAAGTATTCTTTTGAGCCTGGTAGCAGAACTTACATTACACTAAAACATATATCTCTCTGCAGACTCCTTTTTCTCCTGTCAGCCATTGACATTTTGGAAGATTTACTGATTAGCTTAAAAATTACAGAACTTCTAAGGTTAGTGGTGGGGATGTGCTAGCCTAATTTCAGATGTGAATTGCACTTAGTGATTTTTCTTTCTACTTTTGGGAGCCATTACAACTCATAACTAGAAAGGAAAAGGTTGTACCTAATTGTTGCTAACATTAAAAAAGACACATGCATGTTTTGTTTCCAAACAACTTCTCTAAAGTTTGGTAACTGGTATTTCTATTTGGGTGCTTAGGGAAAGGCCTTACAAAGTATTCTAGCTTAGTTCTCAAATGGCATAGGTGTTCGCATGTTTTCCAAGGACAGTAAAGAAAAACCGTAAAAAAAAACTGTACCAAGAGCTGTCATCTTTTCTTCAGCCCTCTTGAGAAAGCTATCATATATGTTTGCTTGATCATATAAAGATTTTTGTTCCATTATAAAAATGTAACAGCTGAGTCTTAGAGAATTACATAGCCAGAAAATGAGAAGAAGAAAAAAATAGTTCTAAGATTCTGATACAGGTGTATCTCATCTGATGCCCTGTTTTTATTCTATATCACGTCGTCTTGTGAGGAAAAAGTATAGCATGTGGAAAAACACACAGCATATTGTCTTTTGTCCAAGTTTATGCTGCCTTTGTCTCAACGCAATCACATAGCTAAATTCAAAGTATTTTTGGCCTTCCAAGATTTTCATTCATTTGAATCCCATTTTCAAAGAAAACTTACCAGAAGATTCATTTGAAACACGAGATGGAAAATCCTCATGTACAATGGGATTAGTACAGTATGAGTTAGAGGCACTTACTCATTGTCACTGAGAATAATTTTAGAGGTTTGATATTGTAATTCAGAATTCCTTTCTAATAGATTTGCTTGTGTTACTTAGTCTTAAAAGGCATAGTGTTTATGTCAATTTTTCTGTCTTACATTTTAGGTTCCCTATTTTTTTCTAACTTTCTAAACTGAATTAGGCTTTACCAAACAGAAAGTAAAGTAGTGACCTGGCTGCAGCACTGACCATGATGGGATTTCTGGCTCATGATGAGATGCTGAGAAAATTCTGGCCTGGCTGCTACCGACATAGGTGGCTTTACAGTTATTTATTAGAAGGAAGCACAAAAGGAAAAGGGAAAATGGATTTCTGTGATCCTCTATTGCTAAATATGGCACACTGCTATCTTTTCTTCATGACTTCCTCTAAGAGTCATCATTTCACTGCACTGATCTTTTAAACAGCCATTCAGTGGGAATTGGGCTAGAACTTTTGCTAAGGGGTCACATTTACCAACCTGACAGTCATACATTTACACAAGAGACAGCATGAATTTATTCAGCATCAAAACCTCTGCATCTTTTACCACCCAACTGTATTTCACACTATCAGTGCACTATGACGGCTATATAAATTCCATCCAGATTCTTCATTTAATTAACTAGTATTCTTTGAGCAAAAATAAAAGTGCTGTCTTTATAGAAGAATAAAAGCTGCATGAAGTGAGTATGAAAGAGACAAACCATCAAATCAGTTACTCTTCATCGCAGCTCCGGAGAGTGTTCTACCCAGCCTCTGCCTCTTTCTCTTCAGTGACAATGCATTTTCTCTCCTAGCTTGACTGAACGGAAAATGGGGAATGGTGCAGCGGTCTCGAATGCACTGGAGGATGTTGTCATGACCAGTTCCTAAGTTCATGCAGGACTATGCACTTATTTTGTATCTACAAGTGTTTTTCATTTGTTGAACATTTTCTGTAGTTCAGCATAGTAGCCAAGAGCATGAACTTTCTAACTAGAATGGCTGGGTTCCAATCCTCTACTGGCCCCTTCATAGGTGTGTGATTCTGGGAAAGTTACTCTGCTTCAGTTTCCTACTTAAATGAGCATCACTGTAGACATTCCTCACAGCAGTGGGAAGATTAACTGAGTCGACCATGTAAGACACTTGGAGTTAGGTCGACACCAACTAAGCCATTGCCTCCTGTACGCATGAGTCTCAGGTGAGGTCGATCCCGCTGAGATGCTGGCGACAGTTGATCACCGACCTGAGCCGACTGGTGCGGTGTAGACTGCGGAGATGTCCCCAAAAGGTCTTCTTCGGCTCCCCTCAGTGTCCCCCCAGTACTTTTACACATAATAAAAGGGCGTCTTACTGGAAATGCTCCTTTATCATAGGACAATTACTTTTTAAAATAAGGAAATAGATTTCTTCTTTGAATCAAGGACAGAGTAGGCAGGTGGTTGGACACATCCCCGCATCCTGCGTCCCGCAGACAGAACCTGCTTTCTAAAGCACTGTGCGTCAGCTTTTTCTCAGAAGGCTTTGAGATGTAACCCAGACACACGTTCCTCTGCCTGCCATGCCTTCTCCACCATGCCTGCCCTGTCCTCCCTCTCCCTAACCTTTAGTGTCCTTTGCTCCCCTATAAGAAGCATCTACTCCCGTCAAAACTCATCGGGTATCATTTCTCAAATGTGCCACATTCCTTCTTGTTGCTCTCCCTTTGATGCATGCTGTTTTGTCTGGCATCATGCCCTCCTCTAGATTGCTCCCAATGTTGCAAGCTGAGCTAGAGAAGGGAAGTTGTTGGCTTACTTCCTTTGTATTTTATTTTCTCACATAACATGATTTTCTGGATGCATTAACTACTAAGTAAAAGTTGTTAATGATAAGTATCCTGTTAGTGCTGCATTCAAACTACCTTTAGAGTCTGGCCACTTGATACTGTCTCCACCACTGTCACCGATGGCCAAGCCACAGTTATTCTTTGATTGTCCTTTCTCTTCTCCCTTCCTCACCCATGCACACACTCTACAGTCTACTCTAAACATAGCAACAAAAGCAATTCTTAAAATTTAAGTCAGATTGTATCACTTCTTTGCTCCGAACCCTCCAATTCTTTCCTGTCTCTCCCCGGGTAAAATCCGAGACCTTACAGTGGCCTACAAGACCTGCCTCAAGATCTGCCTTTCCACCTAAGCCCCATCTCTGCCTTCAGGCCTGTTACACTTTGCTTCCTGTCCTGCTCCTCCCTCCTTTCTCTTCCCTACGACTCTACTTCTGTCTGCTGACCTCGTTGCTGACCTCTGAAGAAACCATACACAATCCCATCTCAAGACTTTGGCACAAATTGCTTCCTTTGCCCAAGAAGCTCCTCCTTGGGAAAGCTTCATCCTTCTATCCTTCATGCAGGTCTCTGATCAAATGCTTTCTCAATAAGATCGTTGCTGATAATCGCTAATTTATGGTCTATCTTCCCAAACAAGAGAGTAAATTCCAGAGGGCAAAAGGGAGGACTTTTTGTCTATTTTGTTCAATGCTTTATTCTTAATACCTGAAACATACCTTGCCAATAACAAGTAATTAATAAATAGTATTGAGTGTATAGATGGAAAACTGACCCTTAGGAATATGTCCATATTGCTAACTCTCCATTTACTTCAAATGTATTTAGGATCAAACAAAAGCAAGAGTCTTATAATAACTCTGAGAAGGTTAAAATAGCCATAGTTGAATATTAGCCATGGCAATTGGAGCAGAAAGTTCCATTGCTGAGAAAAGAGATTTCTGCTCAAGTAAAGAAAAAGAAATTGCTTACGGTATAATAACTTCCCTGGTAAGTTATATTGGTGTCCTGAGAACTGATGTTGCTAGCTTGAAAGCACTTTTCAAGAAACCCCAAGTGGTTTGGGCCATCCTATCTTTGTAAGGCAAATATGGTGACTAGTTTTTGGTGGTTTGGGTTTGGTTTTTGTCATCTTGTGGAAGAGTAAAATGGTGAAAAAGGCTGCCATGTTTGAGACTGGCAGACCTGAGTTTAAATTCTGGTACTACTGTGTATCTTTGCATATGCCATGCAAGTTCTCTAAGCCACTGATTATGTGTAAAATGGTGTTTAGTAAGACCTTTCTCTCACTGTTGTTCTAAAGGGTAAATGAGAGAAGACACTTGAATCACCTGAGACATAATGTGTTTAATAAATGTCCTGTGAGCATTGCACCCTACAGAAATCACTGTATATTTTGCTGCAGAATTCTGCCTTTTGCTTAAATGAAAAGGGAGAAGTAGCAGGTAGACTGATGTCTACCAGCAAGCGCTGACTTCTGGGGCTTGGACAGAGACGCCCCACAACACTGTGTATCTCTCAACAGCATCTGATGAAGCTGCAAGAGCCTTCCTCGAACATGAGCCCTCCTACCTGCTTAGGTTTTGTGGAAGCCGACTCCTGTTATCTTTTGAACCAATCCTCATTATTCTACTTTCCATTTTCCTCCATCTCCCTTATTTTCAAAATGTTAAGGTAGGTATGTGAAGTTGGAGATCGCTTCCATGTTGAATATTACCCACAAAATCAACAAAAGAAACATAGAATAATAAATAATAAAGTAGCATGAATATTAACTTTCACATTGAGATGTGAGGAACATATGTATATTGAGTAAGTTTTGGAATTGATTCACTTCCACAGGAGGAAAATATTTTGTTTAAAGCACTGAGCTATTTTCTACATTTTTTCGAATGACATTTAATTTTGTGATTTTTAGGAAGCCAAAGCTGTCGTTGAAGAAACAAGAGCCCTGCGAAGTCGGATTCATCTTGCCGAAGCTGCACAGCGGCAGGCGCATGGGATGGAAATGGACTATGAAGAAGTGATCCGTCTGTTGGAGGCCGAGATTACAGAGCTAAAGTCTCATCTTGCTGATTATTCTGACCAAAATAAAGTAAGCAAAGCAGTCCTCTCTCTAGTTACCATGGTTTCCTGGCCGTTGTCGTGTATCCTGTTTTCATTTTCTTTTCATCTGCACTTCTAAACTAGGTCACTGTTTGTCTTCTGTTTGCAGTGACAAGATGAGGTGTCGTGATGGCTGGGGGTGATGTGAAGGTTGTGGGCCTTCCTTTGTCCAGATAGCTTTGGGATAGAAGTGTCCCCAAACCTATGTGCGTCATCGGTCAGCATGTGCAGCTCAGGCAATCAATCCTGGAACTATTTAACATTTAATCGATTACATTGGTTTTCTCCTTTGGTTTCTAAACTTGCTAAAATTGTCTTGTAGGCATGGGAGGAAGAGAAACGAGAGATGGATTTGCCCTTCGATTAAGCACTCAAGGAAGTGGGAAAATAGAATAATTTTTGCCCAAGGCCTGAGATAATTAGTAGAAAGAAACTGAGTTTAAATTTCACTCGTTTAAAAGTGTAAGATATACTTAATTAGGCTATGATTTCAATAGCAAAGTACTGAACGTTTTTCAGAAGAAAACACTTTTTTAATGTGAATTTTTTTTACATGACACATACTATAATCATTGAATAGTCTTCAAAATTGCATTGGATATAAATATAAAATTTTACCTTATTCAACTTAGGTAGGAAATGAAATAAACTGAAATAGATATTTGATAACTTCGTAGAGGTCATTTATGACCATAATAGATATTTATTTCTCTAATTCAGTCAGCTTTCAAGGGAACATAAATTTGATTAATTTATGGCTATTTCATGAAAAAGTTAACTACTTTAAAAATATCATGTAGAAATGAAACCAGTTTTGTAAAAGGAAAATACAAAAGAAAATAAAAGCTTTCTTTGATTATTTCTTAAGCATCACTAATATATTTTTCATGTCTATCCATTTAAACCAATTCCAAAACAAGGCTGATGTTTCTGTCACCATTTGATAATACCACTAGACCAAGGGAAAATATATTCCTTAGAAAGCAGCAATACTTTTAATAATTTGGGAAATTATAAAAAATTGCAAGTACTTATAATAACTATAATTACTCTTGGAGGGTAAATCAATAGCCTTTAAAATACTTTCTTTTTAAATATAATGTTCAAAGAGTTTGCATAAATTTATTCAATCTTCTTTCAAGTATAGATTATTTGCAGTTCTCTTTTCCAGCTCCCAGTTTATTCTATGTTATCTGGTAATACAATTAATTCTGCTTTTTTTTTTTATATAGTGTAATGGACTCTTAGGCTATTTCTTTTCGTAAGACCCTAAGTTAAACCATTAATCTATCTTTTCAAAGAGATGCTAGACATTGACATCTCAGCATTTTTCAAAATCTATGCTAGTGGAAAAATTTGTCTTACAAATGAGTATTTGAATTTCAGCTCTAATATCTTGGTCAAAGTCTCTTGAAACCATATTAAACAATAATAAAAATTCCTGCTTTTCCACTAGTATGGATAGATTTTATGTTGTAACAGTGCTTTTATTTTTCATTATAAATTTCCTTATATTATCTATTTATTTACCACATTTTTTGGTCTCATTTACCTCCAGCTTAAAAAAATAAAACATTGCTAATACCTTTGAAGATCCATAATATCCGTCTCTGATTATATATCCTTCCTTTGTACTGAGATAACTAGTTTCCTGGATTTGGTTTTAACCATTTTCTTGAAAATTTTGTTACTAAGGTAGTAAAATTATCATTATATTTTGTTTACTTTTGCCTATTTATTGGCTTTATATAAATAAATATCCTATTATGTGTTATTCTAACTTGTTCTTTTTACTTAATGTGTTGTTTTTATGACTCATCTGTTTGAGGTTTATAGTTAACTTATACCCTTTAATTGCTTTTTTGTACTTCATTGAGTGGATGTATGTTTGTTCATTCTGTATTTGATGTCCAGTCCATTTGTTTCTGAGTCTGTTATAAAACTGTTGCTAAAAACATTTGTATATATCCTGCTCCACTTGTGTAGCATTTTCTGTTGGGTTCCTGTCTTATAATGGAATTGCTAAGTTGAATGAAGATTGTATGATCAAGGTTACTCGTTAATAACTGTCTTTGAATGTGCTGGAACCAATTTTTATTCCCACCTGTGGTGAATGAGAATTGCTGTTAACCCCACATATCCTTGCTGACATTTTATTTTCTTTTACTTTTAATTGCTGTCAACCTGGTAGGTGTGACAAGTGTTTCTCATTGTAGTTTGAGTTGAATTTCCCTGGCTACTAATGACTTTGAGCCACTGATGTGTGGGGACCAGCTGGCACTGGCTCAGGAGAGGAGAGCTGTGTACCTCTCCTCAGCCCTGTGTTGTGACGTAGAGGTTGGCTGCTTGGAATCAACCATAGTAGGGCTCTTTCTACCCTCCAATGTTGTAAGCCAAGACTTTGCCCCTTTCCCACATAGTCAGTTGAGCATATATTTATATATTTATTAGGCATTTATATTTGTGAAATGCCTCTTCATATCTTTTAATCATTTTCTATCAGGTTATTTGTCTTTTTCATATTGATATATAGTGATAATTCAAAGAATCTGGTTTCTACTCTGTTATATTATATATCATAAATTTGTTCCCTGAATTTACGACTTGCCTTTTTAACCCTATAGTGAAATGAACAGGTATTCATAACGTTCATGTTGTCAAATTTATTGATCTTTTCCCTCATTTATCTTTTCAGAAGTCTTTCCATGCCTTCAAATATACTAAGTTTTGTAATTTCCTCTAGAAGTTTTAAAGTTTTGACTCTTCTGTCACTGGTTTTATAGCATTGTACGAGGTAGAGATCCATCCATTTTATGCTCTTTATTCTAAATTAGTAAGCAACTCCCCCAGCACCATTCATTCAAAAGCCTCTTTTTCCCCTAACTAATCTACAAAATCAGTTCTTCATATATCAGGAGATCATGCGTATTAATCCTTTGAGTGGGGTCTCTCTTTTCTCTCATTGGTCTATTTGTATATTCCTGTGCAAATAACACACTGTGTTAATTACTGTAAATTTTATACAAAATCTTCTTATCTAATCACCCTGCCCAGTTCTTTTCCTTTAAAATTCTGTTGATTACATGACCCTTTGATCTCTTATATGTATTTTAAACTGAGCTTATAAATTACACCAAAAAAAAGTATTGGAATTTTTACTGAAATTGAATATTATATGTGTGTATACACATATATATAAATGAATTTAGGAGTAGTTTACATTTTTGTGACTTATAAACAGAGGCACAGAAAGATTCGATGCATTGTGACCAGAGAGTTTACTATATAATGACGCTCACTTCATGGCTTACTATGCGGCCAGTGTTTCCAAATTCCAAAAGAACTTGAAAAGAATTCTGCAGTTGTTTCATGCATTGTTCTATATAGTCCATAATTCAGGGTCATTGGGGAGTTTAGTTCTTCTCTGCTTATATTAGTTTCTTTATCAGAGAAGTGTGTTAAAATCTTCCTTGTTTGTGATTTCTTTTTTAGATTTTCTATATATATTTTGAAATTATATTTTTACCACATATATGTTTGGAATTCCATCATGATCCTTTAAAGAAACTATTGCTATTCTTCAAGGTAGCAATTGTTTTTTGTATTGATATTCAGATAGTTGCACCAGCTTTCTTTTGGGATTCACCTGTGTAATTTTTCCATCCTTGCTTTACCTTCAGTCTCTAAGTGTCCTTTTATTGTAATTGTGTAGATGATAAACATGTAACTGAATTTTTCCCATCTTACTAATATTTTCTCTTTAATTAGAAAGGTCTTTCCATTTACACTCTTTATTTGCTAGAGCAGTTGCCTTCTTTTCGTATCTTCTTCTTTTGCGTATTTTGTGTGACACGTTTTCTCCTTTTTTTTTATTTCTTGACTCTTTACTTTTAAACCAGTTGGGATCTTTACTGAACCTCCCTCTCCCCCCATTTCATTTATTTCCTACTGCTAGTGTAGAAGTTATATACTCTATTTCTAATTTTTTAATGATTAACTTAATTAAAAAATAGTGTAAAGAAAAGGTACAGGCAGTGATGAAGGCAAGTAGGCAAGCAATCAGGAAGAGAGAGGTGGAAGAAGCGTTTTACTTAATTTTATTTGCTTGCTCATTATCTTTGTTGTTCTTCCCGACTTGGGGGTGTGAAACCAGGTCCTGGGTTGCTAGGCTGGAGGCAGCAGACCCAACCACTACTCAACCAGGACATGCCTATCTTAGAAAAATTCACCTTCTATTTTAACTTAGATTTTCAAACTAATCAATTTTCTCCTTCTAAATATTATAAGCACTTAAGAACATAAATCCAATTGTCTCTTCCTACTTAATTCTACTTTTGTCAGTATTTTAGTTCTTTCTCAAGGTTTAACATCAGGCATTATTACAGTGTATTTTATGCAATCAACTTTTGTTTAGACTTCTGCATATTTACCATTTTCTTTGCTCAGTATTCTTGCTTGCATCTCAGATCTCCTTGCTATAATTATTTCCCTTCCTCCTGAAGTGTATCTTTTAGAAATTCATTTGGTAAGCCTCTATTGGGAATAAACTGTGGTTTTTTTTGTTTTGTTTTTTTTGTCTGAAACATCTTTATTGAGTTTTTGTTCTTAAAATATATTTTTGCTACATTTAGGATGTTATGGTAGCATTTAATCTATTTTTTATTTCAGTGGTTTTATTCAATATTATATCAGCTGTCAGTCTGTCATTTGTTTGCAATCTGTTGTTTCTCAATGATATTAAGATCTCTGTATGTTCAATGTTTAGCAGTTTGAGTATGGTAAGTCATGTGCTGACTCATTTTATTTATATTGCTTGAGATTCATTGAACTTCCTGATCTGCAGAAAAATGTCTTTTGCCATTTATGGGAAACCCTAAGTGGTCCTGAATATTCTCTTTCATTCCTTCTGGTCTCTCTTAAATAAATCAGGTTGTATTTATGCTAGATCTTCTTCTGGCTATTTTCTCCTTACCTCTTCTCTTTCTGTTATATTTTCCATTTTTATCTTTCTACCCTTTATAAGGCGTTTCTTTTCTTCTACCTTCCAGTTTACCTGTTCTCCTTTTAGCTTTATCTACTGATAAATAATAAATAATAAATAATTTATCTACTAATAAATAATGAATAATAAATCCATAAGTTGAGTTTCTAATATACTAATTATGGTTACATTTTTTACTTTTAAGTTGGATTTTTATGTCACCTGCTTTCATTTTGATAGTTTCTTGTCCCCTTGTTATCAAATTGCTCCTTAATTTTTAAAATATATTAAACATTACTTTATAGTCCTTACCTGACCATTCCACTGTCTGTTCTCTTTATAGGCCTGATCCTGTAATTTTTTTTTCAGCTGATTTTCATTCACAATAGCTTATTTCTTGAGGTCATACTCTTTTGACACATTATATGTGGAGATTTGTTGAGACCTGAGTTTAGAACATATGCCTCCAGAGAAATTTGGTGTTTGCTTCTACCAATCTGGAACCAATTTAAACTAAAATTTTAACATATGAGCTAACAGGCTACATAGGCAGTATAAATTCTGGCCTCAGTCTGCACAAGTGTGGTCCTGTAGCTAGGCAGATCTCAGGAGAGACTTCACTGAGCCCAAATCAAAACCCTGTTCACCTCTGCAAGCTTTGTTTCTTCCTCGTTCATTTAGTAATGTTCTGCCATTGCAATTTGTGCCTGATGGAAGCCAAGGCTGTAGGCCACCAGGGATTAACATCTCAGAGCAAATCATGCTGCAGTAATTTTTGTGAGCTCACTGGGTGTTGCTGTTGTCTTCGTGGAATTACTTTACTGTCCTTAGAATTCCTCTATGTCTCTGGTAACTCAGCTTTGTATCACATCTTACTGCATCATATATATATGTCTATCTTGAGCACTTTCGTTTGTGCCATACTTTTAAGGTTTCTATCCACAGCTGATAAGTCCTGTTGCCCCCTCCAAAAAAATGCCAAAAGTGAATTTAAATGTATTTTACAGTACAAGTAAATAAGGTCATATACAGTTTATTATAAAATATGAAGTATCCCTATGCCATGTAATTTTTAAATATAAAAAATTTTAAATATAAAAAATTTAAGGGCCCTTCCCCCCAATCAAAAGATATGTACAGGAGAGATAATAAATAATAAAATATTGCTTATTAGTTAACAAAAACAAAACAGGAGCCCCTCGTGTAAAACTGAAGTATAAGATACTCTTTTTGGTATCTCTGTCCAGGAAAGTGTTCAAGAGTTAAGAAAGAGAATCACAGTACTTGACTGCCAATTGCGAAAATCAGAAATGGCTCGAAAAACTTTTGAGGCATCCACTGAAAAGCTTCTCCGTTTTGTGGAGGTAAAGTTTCCTGTTACATTACAGTTATGCCCATTTTAAGGAATGCATAGGTGACTAACAGATGAATAAATGTCCAGCGGCTAGTGAGACATTCTGTGGGCTCATCAGCAATGTTGACTTTGTCATATTTTAAACTGCCTGGATAATGAAAATTAGCTAACAAAGATGGTTAGGAGAAATGCTTGAGTCCAAGTTATATGACCCCCATATTGACTAATTTTTAATGAATACTTTTCTAGAGATCTTGATACTATATTACTATTATTTGATTAAACATTTACCCTGTAAGGACATGTTTCTATAGCTATTTTATTTCTGTCTAGATGCTTGTTAATGTAATAATTTACACGCACACACACACAAACACACAACAGAAACAGCTTTTTAATCAATTTGGGAGGCAGGAAGATTATAGATATAAATTAATTAAGAAAAGAAATTTTGAAAAACTATCAAACTTACATATATCCTTCATTATCTTATTTGTTTCTAGGCTATTCAAGAATTGTTTTCTGAAAATTCTGTTCCTTTGTCAAATTTAAGGTAAGAATATGCTAATGCTTTCTGCAAAATGTGGCCATACTTTTCATCTGGTAATTGTTACTAGAACACTAAAGTCTCTTAAATAGTGTTATGTTACATAACTCCTATTGAATGCCATTCCTTAGTATCTTATGACGACAGATGCAAGGGCACATTACTTTTGATCCCATGTAAGTAAAAGAAATTCCTCAGGTGTTAGCCAGTTGTAACCTAGCATTATATCTGCTTTTTGAAAAATTTGATATAGGCCTGTTTGCATTTTTTCAAGAGGCCTATGTTAATACTTGTTTCTGCTAACTGAAAAAAATCAGAAGATTTTCACTTTTATGATGGACGGAGGAAAGCAGAAACAATGTTCAGCATTGGTTTTGCAGCAGTCCTTCTAGAAAGTGCACCAGGAGCAGCGACTCGGCACCGCCACACCCCGCCCCCAGAACTAAGGTATAAAGGCAGCGCAGTTATCACAGCATACCTGCTTTTCCTGGATGCTACTGTTATTTTTGGTTTTATGTCTTTTGATAGGTCATTTTGGGGAGTCTGAGAACTCTCACCATTTTTTCTGTATTTACTAACGGTCGCTGCTTCTCTCCACCACTTCAGCTTACAAAAGTTTTCATAGGAATTGAGGTAGAAATCGTCTATCTTGTTTTTGTCAAGATTTCTGTAAAATTTGGATTAACTTGAAGTTCTTTAAGCATCTTATATCTGAATAAAAGCTACTATTCTAGTCATGGGTTCGCTGCTCAGTGTCCATCTCACCCAGCAGATCAGATGTCTATGAAAAACAAAATTCTACAATATGTGCTTATGTAATCTACTTCATTTTTATCATTCAGTCACCGTAAATAAAAGAAAAATATTTGGAGAATATACCTTGTTTTGTTATTACTTAGTTTCTGATTTAAAGTTTCTTACCAGAAGCTACAAACATACCAATAAGATTTATTTATTTCAAACTACCCACTAGCAATGTATTTCTGCTTCTAATAATATGCACTTACAGAAACAGGAAAAATGTACCTTTTATATAAAACAGCAGTTTACTAAATGATTTATTGTATTCTTATTACATTTTAGGTTTCCACATAGCATTTTTTAAATTTAGAAAACCCATAGTAGCACACTTTTAAAACTAATTTTAATGTAATACTTTATTTCATTTAAGGAAGCAATCTGACAATTTTAATTGTTATTCATGATGCTTATGATGGAAACATAATTATGGCTTAGGTTCGCCCCTCCCTCCTTCTCCCAAGGTCTCACTGTGACTGTGAATTCAAAAGTTTGGGTATTAAAAATGAAGGTTAAAAATAACTAATAATCAGAGTCTCCCTGTGCCTAAAACTTATTCATGGGAAAAAGACAACTTTAAGAAGGAATGTTAAGCAACTTTTCATTGCATTCTGATAAGTTAAATACTAGTAAAAGTTCATGTGTTATATACAGATGTTGCTTTGTACCTTAGAACTATATAATGTTATGAGGCAGTGTTTCTTCAATAAAATTAAAAACTAAAAAATTTCTTCAGATTCACTCTTTTTAATATAATTTCTCTTTTGTAGTGGATATTAGCCTTGGTCATTCAAAACAGAATAAAGATTCTGTATTTCAATTTGAGAATTGATGCTTTAGCTTCTTCTTGTTAGTTAATGCTATCATGATTAAGAAAATCGATTCTAAGTAATGATAATTTTGTCATTAGTTTAAAATAATCTCTTTTCAAGTAAAATTTGAGCATAATGGTTTTTTAATTAAAACCTTAAATTTTTAATGATATCAGAATGCATTCATTCAGGTGACATTTGCATTTTTAAAGAGTGATGTAATTGCTCTAGACTGTGCTAGGTTTAGAGACAAGAAATAGAAAAACTTAAAAGACTTTCAGGAGCAAATGTACATACTGAATTTATACTTAATATTACTAGAAGTAATAATAAATGTCTGCTTAATAAATTTATATTTAAATGCTTGATTTGAATTTTTAAAAAGACAAAGGGCCCCATCATGTCAGCGTGACACACTCAGAAAATAGGCCCAACAAATGATTTAGGAGATGAACCACTCTTTCTCTCCACCCTCCGTCTATATGAGGTCAACCTCATTTTTTAATATGCTTATTTGTTATGTAATAAAGAACTGAAAACAAATAATGTTCTGTATGAATGACTTCATTGTTGGCTGGAAGAAAAGCGTTCCAAGAAAAAGAGATATTTTTGTACAAAAACATGTAACTCATAAGAATTCAGATTTAGCAAGAATAGATGTTGTCCACTGTGTACCAACAAGTTCAGCTTCATTTTATCGCCCACAGCGAAAGAAGCGCGCTGTTAGCTTCTCAGGCCCCCCTGGCGCCGCTGGGAAGGAATGGACGAAACATCCCGGCCACTCTGGCACTTGAGTCTAAGGAGCTTGTTAAGTCTGTCCGGGCCATACTTGATATGGATTGTAAGTTTTATGCATTTTTTCACCTTTTTTGATAATTTTTTTAAAAGGAAGAAAATTTCAGGTGTGAAAGTGTAATTTTATTAAGTGTATGGGTTTGCCTACAGTGAAATTGATAGTTGGTCAATAAATATCTTAATGCATTAATCGTAGAGAAAAATATTTCCTTTGTGTAAAGAGTTCCAAATGGCTCCAGTTGTAGGTAGCTCAGTAAGCGATGTCTTTACCTCAGCTTCCATTCTGAGTCTCTTTGAAATGAAAGAATAAATACAAAAATCAATCTAGAACAGCACTGAAAACCTGGAAGAGTGTTATCAACAATGAAGAATTATTTTTCAATAATATACAGCAAATGGAATAAGCGAGCAAAAGATCCCCCAGACTCAATAAAGATGAAAAAGAAGACTGCTGAAACTGTGAGTTAAGTAGAACCACAGAAAAATCCCCAGGATCACAGATAGAGGAAATTAGGAACAGACCCTTGGGCCGTGAGCTGGGTAATTAATTAAAAGACTCGAACAGCTGCACCACTCCCCTACTCTTCAGAGCTGCTGGCTCAGGCACTTACTCCTAAACTAGAGCCAAGAGAATACCTCTCTTAAGGAACTGCATGATCTGTCACTGGACACCTCCAGAGTCAGCACTGGCTAGAAAGAGAAGTGGGGCAAAACTCTAGGTAACTTCCAGCGTCCCACAGATAGGAGAACCTCGGGGCTAGCTTAAATAGCTGGGCTCTTTCAGCCCTTTGCCTGTCATCCAGGCTTCTGCCTCTTCATGGATTGCACCCCTTTTTTGTTTGTTTCTTTTGCTTTCTCCTGTTGATGTTAGCTGCTTTTGTCCTGACATTCCACTGTCCCTCTAGCTTGCCACCGATCATCTTCCTTATGCTGGGGACCAAATGCTAAATATATATAAAAATAGATACGGATACAATTCTGTGTTTATTACCAAAATACTGTTTTGAGTAAAGTCTTGGATAGCAAATGGTTTGTCTTGGTTTAGTATGGTATTCAAAATCCACACTGCTGATAGCATTGCTGTTTCTGCAGAAATTTTGTGTAACCTATTACATTTTTAAAAATTAAATTATATTCAAAAACCCTATAAAAACATTTTATGTAAAACATTCTGTGGGTTTTGGAAAAGATGAAAATAATCGCTCCTAATATATTGTGTGTAAGCTCAAGGTTTTATTTTATCAGACGTTTCTAGATAGGGTGGGAAGAGTAGAAGGAAACACCTGCACAGACATAGCCCCATGGACAATTGCCATCATTAATTTTCATTACCTTGCTAACATTAACCTTTCCATTTGTCAAACATGATTATTCAAAGAAAATATTTGAAATTCAGCAGAACTTCTTTGGAAGAAAAGTGAAAAATTCCATCTGTACTTTTATCCATTATAAGATTATAGCTACTCTGCTGTTTAAAACCAGCAAATAGTTTTTGTTGCCTTTTTATTTAGAAATCTTAATTGCTCATTTTTTTTTCCCAGTACTTGTATTATTTTATGTAACATAGCTTTTTAAACTTGATAATTCAGATAAACTCAGGCCATCTTTCTTTCTTGTTAAGCAGTGGATTTTCCTATATGCAATGAAAAGCAGAAAATGACTACCATGAGGTAGGTAATTCAGCTACAGCCTCTACCTCATTTCCTTTGCCATGGCTGTCTGGTTATTTCAAGTTACAATTTGAAGTTTTCACTTGGGTAATTACCTCCACTTTCTTCCTAATATAAGTACACTCTAGGATATTCTACCATATGATTTCCTCAGAAATGAGAATACATTTCTTGGGTCTTACAGCTTAAAGCCAGGCTCTAGGGTTATCTAAAAGATAATTCTGAACCTTTTTAAATAGGGGATTTTAGTGAAACAATTTTATATTCATTTTTGGAGTGTTTATGAATCCGAATTTAAGAAACCCCAGCTGTAGAATCACAGGGAACCCAAATCCTTTCTAAAGCATTGTCTACAGGGCTGTACAGCCCTCATCAGAAGACCCGTCATAACAGAGAAGTACGGAAACCAGAGAACCAGACTGAAATCAGCAGCAGTTTTAATCCTCATGAACAGTGCTCCAAAGACTCTGACATTCCCTAGAGGTACCCCAGAGAGCACCCCAATTGGTTATCCAACTTCAGTGGGAAAATTACTTAACCTCGGATCCTGTTTCCCCATATAAAAAGTGGGTAGTGATTACTATATCCGAGCGACAAGACTGATTGGTGATACAATGAGATGCATGAAAAGAGCCTGATGGAGCCCCTGATGATATGGGATGTTCCACAAGCGGGTGTCACTGCTCTGATGGTACCGCATTATTACTAGTATCACTGTTTTTGTTGTCATTATTTAAAGTAATTGATATGCATTTACTTTCTCAGTAAGTATTAAATAATCATTTGTAAAGTTGCTTTCATTTGAACATATAATTGATGAGGGCTTTTCTTAAAACTCTAACACTTAAGGTTATTCATTTTGAGCTCAAATGTCATCATAGGCAATTGCAACTAAATGTCTGAATCAGCATCTTATCTTTCAGTTGTGTATTGCTAGTGGTAAGGAAACTTTGGTCTCTCCTGTTGCATACCCCCAGTGAGACAGTATGTAGACTGTATAGAGGCATGTTCTATCCGTGTTGAGCCCCGGAGGTGCTCATGTCAATCCCCATCAGTATTTACATGATCCACATTGTGATGCTTTAGTGCAATTTTTTTTTTTGAAATAACAACTTATTTTGAACTGTAATCTTTGTTTAATTGACATCCCAGTTGAAAACAATTATGTAACAAAAGCAGGAAGAGGTAGTTCTACTAGAAACATGTGTAATAAAATAGTATCTGGCCAGATGTCCCATAGGAGGTTTCTCATAAAACGGGAACTGATTGATTTCCTGGGAAGTAGACAATATAAACACAGGTATCTACTTTTTTTCAAGATTCCCGTGGAAATGATAAATTGAATATAGTAATAGGGTAAAAATCTTCAAAAGCAGTATAAGCAGTTATAACTTCAAAATCAGTTATAAGCAAATTCCAAACACTTTATATAGGGCAGACAGGACCTTATGGAAGTAAGGCAAAAGGGCCAACATTTTAGTCCCTCTGCTGAATACCATTAGCATTTATGGAAATAACTAGAGGGAAGTCTGTCAGGAGGGCACCTCTTACTGCATTCTGACATGAAGAAGTCATGAATAAAGTCTTTGATGGACTCGGGTAGTTAGACTCCTTACTGCTTATTTTAGTGAGTCAGTAACATTTGCTGAAAACCTCAGGGTTCACACAGATTCTGTGTTAAGCAGAAGGCTAACTGGAGATTAGTTCAGGCAGCATAGACTCACTTTAGATTTGCCAGTGGGTTAAACAGAAAATTTAAATGTGAAAGAACCCAGCATAGTGGTTTCAGCACCAGATTCCACATTGCTCAACACAGCCGCCTCTGGTCCCAACCGTGTCTTGCTCCCCTCAGACTGCTATTTTGTCTCTAGCTTGCAATGCAAGTGAGCATCGGCCAGTCCCCAGCCCGACCTTTCAGAATCTAGCTCCAGTCACAGCTTAGCTGAATGCCAGGGTCACCAGGAAGTCCACACATCCTTTCAAAGTTCAAAAATCAGTTCTGAGTAGTGAGATCTCTATATTCAAGTTTTCTAATAGGTATGTATATTCATAATGTGAATTTTGAAAAAGTCCACAGTACTAAAGCAAGAGAATAGCCATCAAAAGTCTTCAGGATCAAGATACGTGGAGTGATCTTAAGTTTCGAATTAAAAAAGTCAAAATATCCCCATTCTGCTCCTACACTAAGAAATGACTTTAAATTGTCCGTGTGTGTGTGTTTTAGAGGTGAAAACTAAGAAAGGAATGTCTCCCTGCACCAAAAACAGAAGGTAAAACTTTAATGCTAAGTGAGATCTTAAGCTTCACAGAATCACAGAATTCCAATGAACAATTGAAGTAAAGGTTCCTATAACCATGAGAACCCAAATTATGCCTGAGCAAAGGAAGCAAGGAGCAGGGATCTTCCTGTAGAAAATATACTTGCTTTTCTTAAGTTAATTATCTTTTAGGCATTTAATAAGTTCCTCCAATTTAGGAGACAGCCGAGTATCACTAATTAAATTTGAAAGTAAATGTTCTTATTCACTACAGGTAGGAATAGAACTGGCACATTCTTGGGAACCAATTTTGCGTTATATCTCAAGAACTTTAAAAAATAGTGTATATATATTTGAAAAGTGTCCTTGAAAGTTAAAAAAAAAATACTTTAATGGTCGTTTAGTTTACCACAATAGTCCTACCGGTTGTCATTTTTGCATAGAAAATGAGAGATGTCCATAACAATGTATGCGTATAAGTATTTTCATCCCAACATTTATTATAATACAAGTATGTGTATTTTTAACTGTTACAGACTGGTTGAATAATTTTGTAATTTTTACTCAACCAGTTGAAAAATAAGCATGAATGTTTTCCCTACCAAGTAATGACCATCTGATTGCATATGTCTGTCTGTGTGAGCCCTTGTGCATCAGTTGAGGAGTTCCCATCAGAAATTGGCGATATTTTAACTTTTAAAATTAGAAGGTCAGTAATAGCTGCTTTTTGTCTTTACATTCAGAAACTAATTAGAAGTTATATAGACAGATGGGAAAATATTTTTATGAGAAAATGGGGAAATGTAAAACTGCAGTGTTTTTCTCTTAGATCTAAAACTCAACAGAGCATCCTTCATTGTGCTTATTCTAGGTCTCAAAACTCTCTTTATTGCTTTTCTTACTTTCCCCAGCACATATGCTTATTAATAACGTGAATTAATCAAAGGAGCAGCCGTATTTTTTAATAAATACCAGCTATACTCTTTAGACACTGTGGTATTTATTTCTCAGCAGTGTAATCATGCCATTTAAGTACCTTTCTTTTGCTACAATTGGAGAAGATGTTCCGAGAATAAGGGAATAGCTTGTAAAATTCTGATGCATGTGAGAGACAATTTCAACTGTTTTTGTTACTCAAAGCTGTTTTCTGATTATAGCTGAACAATAGCCTCTGTAAATATTCTGGGTCTCTTAACATTCAAGGAAAATGGTAAACTCACATAATCTCTAATATTGTTAAAAATTGAAAGTCAGTCACTGCTGTAATGTTCCGTTAAGAAAATATATCAAATTTAATTTTGGGTGATTTCTGTAAAAAGAGACTATGATTTGGGTTATTTGGTTTTGTCTTAAATGGGCAAGTTATTGTCAGGTTCAAGAGAAAATAATGTTTTTTTTTTCCTGGTATGATTTTATTTCTAGTGGCAAAAAAAGTGAGAGAAAAATATTTCATTTAAGGAAAAGTAACCAGTTAGAGTCATTACTTCATTCTTTCATGAACAATTTATTGACTGCCTACTATGAACTAGACCCTGAGTTAGACACTGAAATAATAGCATAAACAGGGTCCTTTCTCTCAAGCTGCTTAAGTAATTGTAATTGGCAGAGATAGATAAAGGAGTTAGCAAATAAGTAAATAGCAATTTTCAGACTGTAATGTTATGCATATTCATAAAACCAGCAGATGCATAAGGGAATGTGAATAAGTAGAATAAAGAAGTGACATTTGAGCCAGTAGTTAACCAGGAGAAAATCTGTGGAAGAATTTTTCAGGCCTGGTATAAAAGCCAGAGGTAGAAGCAATCTGACTCATTTGATGGACAGGAAAAACAGTATATGACATATATGAACAAGCAGGAGAGGAGCATGAGAAAAAAGGAACACACCCAGTCATATAAGGCTTTGAACACCATAATAAAGAGTTGTGATTTTACCCTGAGTGGCATAGGAGCCACTGATGGCTTTAGCAAGAGGAGTAACATGATCTGATCTACATTTTAAAAATTCACGTAGTCAGTCTTTTGGAACTGGACTGTAAAAGCAACAAGAGTGGGGAAAGCAGTAGGACTAGTTGACTATTGCAGCAGTTGATGTGGTACATGGGGGCTTGAGCTAAGTCTGGAGCAGCAAGGAACAACTGTTTGTTTTTAAAAAGAGATTAGCATTAGTAGTTCATCAATGTATATCACTTTTTAAACACCTGAAATTCAATATGAGTGTCTAAGCTGGATATTCATGGGCATATTGGGTCAATTAGTAGCTGAGAGTCCAGTAGCACTGAGCAATTATCTGTCTTCACCTTACAACTTAGACTGCCTCGTGTTTCCCTACTCCTCCTTCTGTTCATTAATTATTGGGCATTTGCCTTTTTCGGTTAGTAAAGTCCTAAGAATTGAAGTGCTAAAATTACTTAATGATACCAAATCCAGAGTTACTTTCTACTATTCTCTGTTGGTACATAGTATATTGATACATAATATAGTCTGTCAGTCATAAAAATCAAGAAGCCACTATAGTTCTGGCATTTATTATACATAAATATCTAGTGTGACTCGATCCCAGAGCTGCCACATGGTGTGCATTTTCATAGAAAAGAATTTCAGATATATACTTTAATCACATACACTGCCAGCAGCTGACAGGTATAAAAGCATGAGTAGGCAAGCTAGACTTAATTTCTCCCACTAGGTCAGAATGTGGCTGTCAGGGGGATTGCAGAACGTACACTATCTAGGATTTAATCTAGTAGAAGCCTTAATACCTTAGTCCTTACATTGTGAATAGCCCATCACATAAAATGGTTCCTAACTCAAGGACAGGGAAAAAAAAAAATACAAGAACTACCTAAAGAATTACAGAAGTATTAATGGTAAAGTATATTATTACTCCTCCTAAAAACGAACCTCCTATTCCTTTCACAATTAGAAGTGATTATGATAGAATATCTAGAGTATAGTTCATGTCTCACCCCTGTAACTGGACAAACAAAATGTAAATGATGCTAGAAAGAATTATTTCCCCTCAAGGCCTGAAAATGTTTTCATCCAACCGAATGCATTCTTTTGGGTTAATGGAATAGGTGTTCTCCAGAGTTCACATGAGGACAAAGAATTAACAACTCATCTCAGAAAAGACAGCTGCAGGAGCAATAGTCTGCAGAGACAGCTGTAATAATTATTTAATATGATAGAAATGTTCAATTTAGATCCAGAAGTTCCAACCTTCAACAACAGAATATTAATATTACCATTACAGATAGTATATTTTAAAATAATAATGCCATAGATACAGAAAGTTTTAAATATTTTATCATTTTAATAGTTTAAAAGTACCATTTTTCTTCAGTATGTCCTCACAGCAACTCTGTGAGATAGGCATTATTATTTCTAATTTAAAAGACATGAAAATATCAAGGCTCAGAGAGTACAAATGATTTGCTTAAGTTACACTTGAATGGGACAATGCTAGAACCCTAACTCAGATCTTAATAATATTAAGTCCTATGAGACTCAGAGGGTATAGTTAAGCCATTATATCTCAAGTGAATTGACAATTTTTTTCTCTTTGAAGCAAAAATGGCAATGTTTTATACTTGATGGCATATGACGTCTTAATGTATTAGCTTCTTGTGCCTAATGTGGGGATACAGTCTTCATAAAGTTATTTCAAGGATTAAATGAAGCAGTATGAAAGTTTTTTGTCTGCTGTAAAGCACTGTATAAATATTATACTTTAGAGTGTACTTTTTATTTAAATTAGAATTGTTGACCAAAAATTTCCCCTCATCTTAATAAATTGTCATGACTTTTGAAGATTCAGAATAGAGCAACAGATTTCACTCTTTCATAGGACTTTAATAATTTTCTGTCAGGTATAGATGGTTACCAAACTCACTGATACATTGATAATTTTTCCAGAAATTTCAGTTGGTAGAGTGCCTTTTTTCATTAGAAACTTTTGTATTATTTTTTTCTCTGTTTGAGTTTTTTAAGAGGAGGTAGCTTTGTTTTTGTTTTTGTTTTTAGAATGAGCATTTGTTAATTCTGAAATGTAAAGCATTTTGTAAAAGTGGGAGTTCTTAAGTATCCTAGAAAACCTCATAGTAAGAAATAAGAGCTCTCTTTGGAAAAATTTGCAAAATAGTGCATACAGGGGAAATAAATGTACCTATGTAATGATCTTAAAACTGAGGATATAGAATCAAAAACTGAATCTTTAATAATATTTTTCAAAAATATGTGACCTTATGAGCTGTGCAATCCACATTACCAACTAGATTGAAAATTATTTCACAATGCTTTTGATATTTCTCATTTCTTTTATAAAAATCCTCAAATGCTAATGAAAGTCATGGTAGGACAGAGCATTAGGAGTGAGAAAATCTATTTCTTGGCAAAATCTTTTAAAACTCTAAGTAAAATCCCCGATCTCACTTTTGCTCTCTTTATAAAATGGAAAGCCTGAGCATACAGCTCATTACTTACAGGATAAAGTAAATCAACATTTGTGAAATCACTTTTAGTCTTTATCTAGAAACTAGTAGTTCACACTCCAAATTAATATCTTTATCAAAAATATAAGATTCATTTTACATGTAGAGAGAAGAGTTGAGCGAAGGGACCACATGCTGCAGGGCTCGAACTCCAGCCTGCCACATGGCACCTTTATTCTTTGAGCTTCTGTAATCTGCATCTCATTCTCTTCCTTACAAAAATGGAGAGATCACCAACTCATAGGGTTGTTGTAGGGATTAAAGATAATGTATTTGAAATGATTAACTGATTAAAGATAATGTTTATAAAGTGGCTCACATCTGTAGGTGCTCAGTAAATATATTATCATCATCTTTATCATTCATCATTGTTATGTAAAAAGAGTATTTTGTTCTTACAGCCTACTTCACTCTGATCAACTGTCTTCTCCCCCTACCTTTTTTTTAAATAACTGAAAACTTGGGAAGGTGGTAAAAAAATTTCTATTAATATTGCCTATCATTTAAAAATTACCCCACTGAGAAAATGCGCAAACCATGTGATCTAAACCCCTGAAAACCATTGTAGAGTAACATGTCACTCTTAAAATATTAAAATTTGGATCTAAACCCAGCTTCAGTTCAAATTTACTTCATACATGTAAAGTTTGAAGTAATGAAGTTTATGTCTAACTCTCAGGCTCAAGGGTGCTCTAGTTTTCACACTGTCTTGTATACGTAGAGGGAGGCCTTGAAAATTGTCCATGGGTGAGTCCAAGGGACCACCAGCTCTCAGAAAATTCATTAAGTTGACTTTCATAGACATTTCATCCACATAAGGAGTCAGGAGTAAGCCATATATGGATAACTGCTGTCAGAACATCAGATAGCCAGTGCAAAGACCTTGAGTCAGGAGAGTGCCTGGTGTGTTTGCGGAAAATAAGACCGTATGGATGAGGAGAATCAACTCATAGTATCGTTTCGTCCTCAGACAAATTGTCTGTTTTCAAAATGGCCTTTCCTAATTAACTAAGGTTGGCCTTCTCTACCATCAGATACCCTGTTCCTTATCTCTGGTTTTGGTTTGGTTTTGTTACAAGAGAAAGGAAGAACAAGGAGGAATAAGCATTGGAAGGGAATAAGGAAGACGAAAAGGAAGCACTTTTAATGACTTGATTTTGGTTTTGTTTTTTGATTGTTCCTCCCAGACCCGGGGCCCCACCTGGGTGCTTGGGCCCTATATGGTCCATGTTACAACCGTTGACCCAGTACCTGAGCCACCAGACCATCCCCACATTCCTATTCTGTTCTCCTCACTGTACTTTACTGTTTCTTGTTTACTTATTTATTGTCCATCTCCTCTATTAAATATGCACTTCTTGCTAGCAGAGATATTGAATGCCTTCTTTATTTAGGTAACACCTTGAACAGTACCTGACATATAGTCATTATTCATGAGATTTACGTATTTCTTTATTATAATTAATATCTACTTAATAAATAAAGTTAATATATGTGAATATTTAGCATGTGTTTATAATATCACTTACTTAGGAGTGAACTTAAAATAATGAGGCACCATCTTATTCACCAGAGTGCCATATTAACCATGTTGGTCAGTCTGTAGTATTAGTAAATATATGAGAAAACTTCATACTCAGTTATTGTTGATATAGCTCTTTGATGAGTTTAGGTGTTCAAGCACATATACAAAAGCTGACAAAGAAACAAACTAGAACTAACAAGAACTCTTAAGACTAGTGGGGAAAATGTTAAAAACAAGATTAACTTTAGCTTTTGAAAAAAATTAAAGATGAGACTTGCATTTGAGGCAGTAACTCAGGAAAAGATTTGGTCTGTAATAGTAACATACAGGGGAAATGTCTAAGTAAAGTGGTAGAGAGACACTTTGATAGAGTCCTGTGATTCCCGCTTTCTGGTGTTCCTGCCTGTGAATGATCCCTCCCCTGGAGTGTGTGCAGGTCCTGTGATTTATTTGTAACCAATAGAATGCAGCAGTCATGGCCAGGATGTACAGAATAACTGTATAAGAAGTGAGCTGTTACACTAGGAAATCCACATGTCAAGGAACTAAGAGCAGCCTCTGGCCAACAGCCAGGGAAACTGAAGCCTCTGTCCTCATAATCTCAAGGAGTCGAATTGTCTTTACAATAGCACACCCTTCCCCAGTCAAGCCTCACATGACACCACAGCCATGACTATCATGTTGATTGCAGCCTTGCAAGACTCTAACAGAGGACTCAGCTAAGCTGTTCCCAGACTCCTGACCCACAGGAATTGTGAGATAATATGTGTGTTGTTTTAAGCTAATTATGTGGTACTTTGTACATAACAGTAGGAGTCTAATAACAAAGTACTGCCATTTGCTTCTATCTTCCAGTGGAGAAAATGGCCTTCAATGAAAAGCTACAATTATCCTTGGAATTAAATTTTTTCTTCTGTTAGAGTAAGAGATACAAATTAACATTCTTAGAACAGTAAGTCAACCTTCGGCTCCCCATGAGATGACTCTTCTGTCTCCCTCAGCTCTTTCAGTTTTTTCTATCCAGTCAAAGGACGTTTGGGGGAATTAGAAAGATACGAATAACTTAATTAAGCCTCCAGAAACAGAAAGCTGCTGTTTTGTCATAAATGCTGTCCTGAATCTTCCTGAAAAGCAGTGCTTCCCCTTTCCGTGTGATGCAGTCTCATTCAGTTTATCTTAACTGTATCTACCAAGAGTGCTTGACATCTGTTTGATGAATGAATTCCTTGTTGAGTTATCTTACCTATAAATCCAGTAGGAAAGGAAAGTCACCCTTCCCCACTGTGTTACTTTTCTTTCTTAGACTTTGGGTAATGAAAATGCAAATATGACATTATTTGCATACAGGGGAGCAAATGAATGAACCCTGAGAATACAGAGATGAGTGAATAGTTATTTGTAGATGAAAAGAACTATATGAACCAAATATAAATACTGATTATTTCATAATTTCCTTTTTTTATTCTCATTCTACAGACCTATGTTTAGTTTTATATATGAGACCTATTCAGTATTAATGCCAAAAGCCCAGTCATCTGATTCCAAATAATACTGACATGATGGACTCATTCTGTTAGGTCTCCTTTCTCTATCTTCTTATCACGTAAGTGAGCGAACCTTTTATAACCTGACACAAATTGAAATGTCTTTATCTCCTATTCATGTTATTTTAGGCTTCCTACTTTTTATACCCCTTGTGGAAATGTAAGTTTAACATTATCAATTCCTGTTTCATGCATTTGAATACTTGTTACATTGTACCTCATTGCTAGCAGTCTGTGATGTTTTATAAATACTTTAATTAATTCTTTCCCAATTGCCTCGTTGGACATTACTGATGACAAGATGCCCAGAAGACTTGATTTTATTTACATGACATTTAAGTAGAAAATGGGCAAAAAAAAAAGTCACAAAAATATATACCCTTACTTTCCATTTCAGAAACATGGTATTGTTTTAATCTAAACTAAGGAAATGAAAGTATTTCAATGTATAATGTCATTACTTATGAATTAGGAAATCACTTAACTATTAAAGTGAAACCTTCATTTTTGGAAAAGTAAATAGAGATTTGTACACCTCCCATGCTTATTGCAGCCCTATTCATAATAGCTAAGCACTGGAAACTACCTAAGTGCCGAACATCAGATGAATAGATAAATATGTGGTTCATACACACAATGGAATACTACACAGCCCTGAGAAGAGATGAAACCCTGTCATTTGAATCAACATGGATGGATCTAGAGGGGACTAGGGTAAGTGAAATAAATCAAAAGAAGAAAGACATACCAGATGATCTCAATCATAGGTGGAATGTGAATAGACAAAACAAAGGAACAGACAAGACAAAACAAAACCAACCCTTGAACACTTGCAGTAGAACTGAGGTTACCAAAAGGGATGAGATAAGGGAGGAGCAAGTGGTGGCTGAACCCACTGGGCTGTAGTGAAGAACACTTGATGATTTGGTGGAGGGGAGAGTGTACTGATATATATCTGAGGAATGGGGAAACTGTACATATAAGGAACCTACACATATGAGTTTATTTTAATTTGTACAACAAAGTTACCACAATAAAATACTTAAAAAGTGAATAAATACTCAATGGCTCATATGTATTGCCTAAGAATGTGATTAATTTCCCAAAATTTAACAAGTGTCTATTTCTTCTCCGGTTCTCTGGTGGTCTTTAATGCATAAATCAGATCATATCACTTCCAGAATCAAAACTCCCATCACTTCTCATCACACTTAGAATAAGATCCCAAACCCTAAAGATTCACTAGTCCTTCATTTATGGCCCCTGGCTAGCTATGTGATCTCATTTGCCCACCAGTCTCATCCTACTCGTGCTGCCCCAGCCACATTAGTCTTCTGTAGTTCTTCAAAGACACCAAACTATTTCACCCCAGTGCCTTTCGTTGGTCATTGTACTTCTCTGGAATGGTCTTCCTTCAAGTCTTCACAAGATTCACTTGCTCACTTCATTCCGACCTGTGCTCTTAATGCTATTTTTGAACGTAGCTTTTCCTGTTGCTCTGTCTAACATACTAGCTCCCAGCACCACCATCAGTCACTCACAATCCCTCTCAAACAGCACTAATCGCCATCTGTATATATACAATTCCAGGGTCCTCACCTGTTGTGTTCACCATTTAGCCCCAGAGTCCTCAAGTTATTTGATGTGTTCATTGATAATTAAATGTGTATAATCATAGAGGTAGATTATGTGGGAAGAAACAACAACTGAAGAGAGAAACAAGGATGAAAATTGAAAATGACAGTGAATTTTTGAGTCTGGATTATTGGAGGATGGTAGAACCATTAAAAGTCTTACGGAACTCAGAAAGAAAGAGATTTGAGATAGGAAAGGCAAGTTCAGTGTTAGACATTAAAAATATGATTTGGACATCTAGGGAGAGATTGAGAGAGAGGTCAGTATTAGATTTTATTTAGGGGAGCTCAGTAGGTCTGAAAATGGAAGCCCTAGAGAGAGTGTCTAAGAGGAAGAGAAGGAAAAGCCCACTGGGAATAATCAGAGCAAGCAGAGCATTCAGTTGGGAAGCAATCAGGATGGTCAAAGTAGAAATGAATGTTAGAGGAGGTGGGGAAAGGTCCAGAAACGTAGACAGAAGAGAATTTAAGAAGGCAATGGTAAGCGGTGCTAAATAAATAAATCTGGTAACAAGGGATAACATGAGAAATGGATTGACTGTGATTGTAATTAAGCATTTGTGACCTTTAAGAGAGGATTTTCTGTAGACTGGTGAGGGTAGAAATATATTTCATACTACACTGTCTTGAATGTCAGTTCACTCTTTCTACTGTGATTCATAAGGCATTTCAATATCTCTTAGGACCTCTTGGTCATTTTATAAATATCAATTATGTAACTCTGTCACTTGAAAGATATCGGAGTAAGGGGGAAAAGTATAGGAAATTGAATTGAATCTAAGCCAATCCTATAACATACATTAGAAGGTTCTTAATTTGAAAAAATTCTTGCCTTCACCCAGATTCTGTGTCTTTCTAGTGAGGGATTATTCAATGTGCCCTGAGAGCTGTCAACAAAGTGTGTTTTCAGTGTATACATAGTTTTTCTAAATTAAGAAGTGCTAGATTTAAAGGGAAAAGGTTAGTTAGGCTGGCAGTATTTTTATTTATTGTCTGCTGACATAAAAATGTGCTAGGCTTTATTTTGTTATTTTGATAAGTTCTGAAAAGAATATATGAGCAAGAAATGTTGCTTATAATTCACCACCAAGAGCAATCATCATTTATATTTTGTCCTACTTACTTTTACCCCTTTTTTTTCAGGTTTTTTAAAGCTTGTAATACTTTTGTTTTATTTCTATATAATGGTAGGTGTTTGGACTCACAGCACAGACTAGAGAACCAGAATGCCTGAGTTTAAATCCTACTTCTGCTTCCTTTGAGCAACATGATCCTGAAAAATTTAATAACCTTTCTGTGACTTAGTCTTCTCGCCTGTAAAATGTAGGAATCAGATAGGCTTATTTGTCCTAATACCTGATATGTAAAGCAGAACTGACCCCATACTCTTTCTTCCTTTCCTATCTTATTTGTTCTGTTTTTTCCCTCCACTGGCACTCATTTGGAAGCTTCTCATCCTTTGTCCTTGTAGCTGTCATTTCCGTGATGTCCTGCACTTTTGTCATTTGCTTTGATATGAGAATTTTGTTTACCAATATACTCTTTAGTGGGAGCCATCTCCTGGAGACTGACCTAAGAAACTGAGGAGCCCAGTTGGGGATTCTACTTGTCTATAATGGCCTCAGTGTTGCATTGCACTGTGCCCTGACATTAAGTCAAATATGGCTTGGATCTGTTCTGAAATTAAAAAGGATAATAAACTAATTAAAGCATTTGATTGTCTCTGTCAGAGTTATTATCCTAAAAATCCATTAACATACAATGATAATCAAATGACTGGATGGGTCGTTAACAGTAATATGTCCCTTAGGGCAGCACATCACAACTGTGTGTGCTATGTGCAGATAATTGTGACAGAAATGTTTCTGAGACTAGGCTAAATGTGAACTATTAAAGTAATAGAGAACCCAAAGGAAAGCAGTTTCTTCTTTTGTTTACTTCAGGAAAGGATTAACATTTATTTTAAGTATCTTTAAAGAAAAAGGAGATTAAGAAAAATGATCTTGTTAGCCTTTTGGTGAAAATCATTGGTCAAATAGCACTGAGGCAGAACATGGCCATAAAAAATGTACCTCTCTTTTGGTCTCCTGACTGAAAACAAAACTAAGTCCTTAGCTCTCCCCATTGAAATGAATAGGTCCTTTGGGTATGGTAATCCACTTCTCATATTTCCCAGAGCCAACCTTGATTTTGAATGTTTGACACCCTTTAAAATTACTATCCTGACTTAGCTTGGAAAAAGCTTATCACAACATCTTTTCCATTAAGTTTTGTGCAAGTTTTGAGCAAGTTTTGTGTCAACCTTAGCCTTTATTGAAAATGCCTTTGCTCTGCCCTTGTACCATAGGTAGGTTGTTACCTGCAGGTAAATCTGTGTTAGTAAGGTACTGACATGGTTCTGTGAAGTACATTGCTAGCTGTGGGTTGGAGAGTTTTTATAAACAGCAAAATGCTGTTGTTTTAGTTCTTGAGAAGATGGTGAATTGGCATTAACTTAAGGAAACAGACTGTTGCAGGTTTTTCTAAGTATCTTGCAGTAAATCAGCCTTCAAAGACTTCCTTAGGAAACACATTGACTGTTTTCAAAAATACAAATGCACTATACATTAAACATAGTTCTCAAAATCATCTAGCTCTTTGTCTAATCCTAAATTAAGAAAAATATGTCAACATGTAATATGACTTCCTGAGATTCGAACAACAAAAATCTTGGAGAGAATTAATCCAACAGGGATGTCAGTGTCAGTTCTTCGTGTGTTCAGTTGTGGGGAGTTGTAAGGTCACATTTGTGTGGCATCTTGCCTCCGCTGTAATCTTGGAGTTTTCTTTTTATATACAAAAATTGTATTCAAAATGCAAATTTTGTTCATATATTTCCTACATTTTCAAGTACACCCTCTTTTTTATTAAAGTGAAGCCATTTTATTTTACTCCTTTGAAGTGCAGTGACACAGTTTTTTAAGTCAGTTTTTTGTTAGAATGTTTGAATCTCTAGCTTGATCCCAGTGTCCGTAGTCATCCCTCAGTGGAGCTCTGCCACCAGTGAATCTGAAACTCAGCTCTACAGCGGCTGCTTCAAAAAGCAGAGCCAAATAGAAGAAATATTCATTAGGTATAGAGAAGTTACCTGCCACCACCTAGGGTTATTTTTTTAATTTATGAATCAGTCAAATCTAAACTAAATTTGAGTAATCAGAGATGACTCATATGCTAGGTTGACCCACTGGGGGACATGACAGAGGAAGACTTCTTCAGTTCTTGTCCGCATTGTTAAGGAAGGGTTTCATTCAGTGTCGCTTAGTTTAGGTTTCCTGCTTAAGTCTTGCTAGTCCAGTGCAGGAATAAAGACAAACTCCAGGGCATACTGCCCTGTTAGATTGCTTATATTTAAGCTGAAACACCTAAGTTACTGTCTCATGTCTCAAGAACTGAAAAGCTTAATAAAACTTTGTAAACATTTTTTAAATGCTCAAAGGAGATATTGCCATTTTCCGAAGACCTGATAGACGTGTTCAAAATACTGCCACGGAATAGATTTGCATTTGAGACTGTAGCCTAAATACCTTCGTGGGGTTTATGTTACTGCATTTGTGCCGTAAATCATAGCACACAGAGACATATCACATTCAGAAAACCATAAAGGCAAGTAAGTCTGCGAGAGCTCCCAGGGCATGGAGTGTGCTCTCTTTTGTGTTTAGTTGCTGACTTGCCATGTGCCCTGCCAGCCTTCCCATCTTACCTCCCCTGCCTAGTGAAACTACAGAAACTTCATGGGTCTTTAAAACAGTTTGGAGATTTCCAGATAAAAGATTTCACGGAAGCACAGCTGTTATTATCTGACTCTCTGTCTTGTGGTTGTTCTGTTACAAACTGAATAAATCTTCCTTGAATATGAAGGCAGCGTGTGAAACAGTGAAGAGGTCAAGAAGGATAACTCCGGTTGTAACTCTCTATCATGTAATTTCACCAAATGTAATGACAGAGCAGCTAATTGCTAACTTTTGTTTAAACGTGATATTCTTATTTGAGCGGGAGGCAAAAAAAAAAAAGCAAAACAAAAAAAATGAGCCTTTGTACTCTTCTGTTATAGCAGTGTTCTGTTGTGTGACCTAGATTGCAAATCTCTGTAGTATTTCCTGTAGAAAACCAATACATCCCCTCTCAGCACACCTACCACTAATAAAATAAAATGAGTCAGCTACATAGAGAGGCACTATCTGTGTAAAATTTTTAATCACAACCTTTTATTAATGAAAAACAAGTACATAGTGCTGTAATAGTGCAGATGAGTTAATAACCTAAGTATAATTAAGAATCTTTCTAGGGGGATATTTCTCAGGAGATAAATATTAAATATTCACTCAAGTTATGTTTTAGAATATCCTTTTTTGTATATATAAAGAAATTTCTTACATCTCAGGCAACAGAAGCTGTGATTATTTAATTTGATATTGTACTGACCAAATTTATTTTGAATTAGTCTCTTCAAAGAATCTTTCCTGATACTATAATCTACTATTATAATCTCACTTCTTTTTAAAAATGCATATTTACACTTTGGAAAGCAAACCCCTGACCAGTTGTGTCATTTGTCAAGTGATATGGCAGACTTCAGTCATAATATAGCCTTTCCTCTTGACTCAACCCTCAGTATGAAAAAGACGAGTTGTGACATTTTTTTCTTCGAAACCCATTCAGATTTTGATGATGACTTAAGGCCTTAGATGACCGTTATGCTGTAGCATGATAGTTAGGAAATTAGACAAATCCAGGTTATTTCACTAAACACGAATCACATGGTCAAAGCTTCTGAACATTCTGACCTTAACTAAATAGCTCAGCATTCTTTAAGAATTGTGCATATTTTTAAAAAAAGGTCTATCCAAATTGGCTGCACTAATAATCAGAAAATAAAATAGTAGTTTCAGCTGTATCTAACTAACATTAAACACTGTACTGAGAATGAAATACTGACTTGTATAGCTATTTCCAAAAATACAGCTGTTGGCATGGTGTAGGCAAAACTTCTGAGTGATTGATTGAAAGCTTTTAGCTTGTATTTGAATTATTACCACAGTCTCAGAATATTACTATAATCATTCTCTTTTAGGATCTGTCATCACTTCTCTTCTCTCCTTCTCTCTCTTCATTTCTTCAACAAATGCTGAGTGCCTGCTGTTTGACAGACATGTATGTTGAGTAGGGGAATCAAACAGACATGGCCTTTCCAGAGTTGACCCTTGGTGGAGAGTAAGTAGACAGTTTTTTAAGTTTAATTATGTAGTTACAAATTGTGATAAGTTCTAAAGAACAAGCATAAAGTGTTATGCATTTTGTATAAGAAACATTTTTGAGAGTCTACTCTATTTCGGGCACTTTTCTAGGTTCATGGTAGACAGCAATGAATGAAGCATCATGCCTACCTTTGTAGCGCTTATGACTTAATGGGGGAAACAAACAGTAAGCAAGAGGACTGGTGCATACACAATTTCCAACTGAAAAATTACTTGGGTATAGTGATATGCTACTTTGGTAGAAATGGAGGGTAGCAGGGATGGTCTGTCTGCCCGGTAAGATTTAAGTTGAGACTTGAAAGGGGACTAGGAGTCAACCACCAAAGAGCTAAAAAGAGAGCATTCTAGGCTGCAGCAAACAGCAGCCTACTCCAAGAAATGAAAAGAGGCTAGAATAGGTTCATTTAATGAGATGGGGAAGATTTCAGGAAGGATAGTTTTTGAGAAATAAATCAAAACTTAATATTGAAAAAGATAAGCATAATTTGCCTTTGAAACATCTAAGTGGAGATGTTACTGGAAAGATGCTCATACTAGTGGAGTCAGAAGAAAGGGCTGGGCTGGCCAAATTTCAGTCATCAACATGTATATGGTCTTAAAGCTGTGAAAGTTGCGAGACCACTCTGATGACTATAAGCAGAGAGAAGCGGGTCTACGCCTGGACCCGAGGAACATCCAGAGGCCTGTAGAAAAGAAGAAACGAGTCTGAAAAAACAGTGTTCAGAAAGATAGATAATAAGACCAGTATAGTTTTGTGGAAATTGGGAGAAAAAACAACAAAAAACCTGAATGGTTTTAAAAGCATATGCTTTTGAGTAGTTAAGTAAATGTAGTCGATAGTACATTTTTTCTAAACTATTCTCAGTAAATTATGAAAGACTCCATAGTCATTGATCACATATATTTAATATGTACTGCTATCATATATATGTAATATCAATATATTAAGATATATGTGTGTGTATATATGTATATGTGTAATATGTATAACGTGTATATATATATATATATATATATATATGTATGTATGAACCATTTTCTCCAAAAAAGTAGAAACCAGGTTGATCAGCTCACTATTTTCTCTGTAAAACATAGTGATACTCGTAGGTAATTGTCTGCGTCTGTCTGATAAGCCTCTCTCTACTACTACCCACTATCTACTACTATTCTAGCCTCTCTCTAGTCCTGACAAGACCTTAAGTTGCTTCCAGTTAAAATGTATCAATGTTGGGTGTATTTGTTTCCAAGATGCTTAATGCCAGTGGTACTTTCTCCGATCAATTAATTGTATAATATTTAATAATGAACTATGAATGTGGAAATAAAAGTTTGTTTTATAAAAGCTGTTTTTTAAAGGTTTTTTTAAAGGTCGAAATAATAATGCTACTGATTTGATGTGAGGGAGTCATACGTAGAAGAATGGGGAGAAATTATAAAAGTCAGAAGGCTTCTGCGCTTAGATTGTTTCATAACTGTTCTTAATTATTAACCCAATTTTAATAAAGAAGCTGAAATGGGAAATGATAGCTGATAAGTTTTGAGTATGGTTTCAGAGAATTAACAACAAAGAAAAAACTTCAGCCCAATAAAGATTGGCAAATGAATATGTATGTGTATATATATATGTTTTTATTAAAAATAAAATATATAAATATACAAATATAAAATTAAATATATATCCATGTCTATCTGATACCTTCCTTAACTGATGGATAATCTTCTACTACAGCAAATACAAAGATAAACTACCTCAACCTATATTCATTACCAAAATGTTATAATCAATTATTACTGAATAATTGGAACCTTAGAGGATGTTTATTCCTTTTCTCTCATGGTTTTGATATTTAAATACCTTAAACAAGGAAAATGAGTGTATGGATATTTATTTCTAAGCTTGTGCACTCTGTATTTATGCACCTAGTATTGGTACTTTTTTAACATGAGCAATATTATTTATTTTTTATTAAAAGGCCTTTAAAATTTTTATTAAAAGTATTTTCATTATAATATTATATAGGCTTAATGTGTATAATTATAAACCAACATTAATACATGAAGTTTGCCACCACTGGTCTATTTTCCCTTTAACATATAATCGATCTCTTTTACCCAATATGCCATGTATTTTTTTGCTTTCATCATATTAATAGCATTTCAGAAATGCATTTAATTACTTACCAAATCAAGCCAACATTACAGCCTCATTTTATTCTTAACACATAATCACAGTTAAGGTTACTTAAAGTATACCTCTCAAATAGAAAATGTTATAAATTAAAGCTTTATATTAACTTACATTATTTACTGAAATTCTCTTTATAATTGATTTCAGAATTTTCCCAAGGTACATAAAGGACAAAAGGACTTGAGAAAGAATAATTTTTAATCTTCCTACATTTTAAATATCATTTCTCACTATTTTATATATTTTTCTACAGGCATTAAATTTTTTGTCAATAATAATATTTTCAGATTAAAGTTCTATATTTAATAGTCAAATTGTGAGATGCCAAGTGATTAAAGTGGGCATCTTAGAAAATAGATTATAATAGAAGTCAGTGATCCAGTGGAGCACAAATAGAAATGAAATTTACAGTTTCCAGGGCAGATAAACTAGGTTCTTAAAGTAGGTTTGACTTACTGGATTTATAAGTGCAGGATTTTGCATGTACACACAAATGTTTTATAACCAACTATAGTGCTCCTGGTCCCTCCCTGTGAAAAGCCACACACCATTCTGTTACCTATGTGTAGCTTAGGAGGCAGCTTCCTGATGGGATGTATCATGCTTGAGACATGATTACTGCATAGTGCATCAGAATTAAAGTCTCTGCCATCAGACAGAAACAACAGGAAGATAAATTTTGGCTCACTTCTGTGCCAGAACTTCAGACAATTCAATCAAAAATGTGTAGTCCTGTGTTTCCCATCACTATAGAGCCTGGAGAAACCATGAGAGACTCTTAGGTATATTGGATGAAAACAGAACTTCTAAAGTTGTTTCTCTATGACTGCAGCAGAGCATTGAGCATTTTGTGCACTAGGCAAAGGTTACAGAATCCATGGGGGCTGAGAGACAACCCTGGCTGTTCACCAACCTGGATGCTGTGGTACAGAATTGTCTTTCCTAGAGAAGGGGTGCCATTTTAAAATTTTCACAGAAGGGCCACCAGCCTTGCCAGCTCCATACCGTCAGAGTCAGCTCAGAAGAGATACTATTTTCTATCACTCGCACATTTTCAGCACAGACAGGGAACTTCTTTGCGTAGCTTTACAGTGTCACAGTGGGCTAGCAGTGGGCCTGTTAGTCCATGTTAGTCCTCCCACATTAAGTGTCAAGCAAATGAAAGGAAATGAATTAAATATTCAATTCAGAAAAAAATTGGGGGGGAAATTGATATGTCTGAGGAAGACTCAGGTCCCTCAAGGATCTAGCAATCTATGGGCGGGAGGGAATAAAATAAGTGTACAAATTACCATAATGTGACATTGAGGATACTAAATATTTTATGAATGATACAAAGTGATATTAACTCATAAGAATAATGAGGGAAATTATTTTAAAATCAGCAAAGCATCTATGAAGAATGAAACATAGAAGATTGAACTTAGATATTTTACGTGGCAGCATGGCACCAAAAGAAAGAGTGAGTGGGAGACAAAAGAAAACTTCATCATTTACAAGGACTGAAAGAAATCTGAGACCCGAGATTGAAACAGCTATCTCATTACTTATAAGCAACCATATGTATATATTTATAATGTGAGTTATAACCATTTGCATGGATGCTTTAAGGTCCCCCAGGTCTCAGGTACACTCATTCTGATAAACCTAGTACATTCATATCTTAATTAACCTTAGCCGACTCTCCTCTTGTCTTTTTCTCTTTGTTTTTGTCATCAGCGGTAGGCTCTGTATTTGCCCTACTCGAGCTATCTCATGAAAACCTGAAAAGGCAGATGCTTGCTTTCTCAGCCACTAGATCCCGGCATAGCCACACAACCCACTTCTGTCCAATGAGATACAAAGAAAAGTCTGCTCAGGAATTTCTGGAGAAGCTTAAATAGTGGACAGGATAGATGGCGCTGGGATCACCTGATTTTCCTTTCTTCCTGTCTTCAAAATAGATATGATGTGTATAGTTTTAGAGGTCTTCGTACAACCACAAGGTGAAAATCTGTGAGGACGAACCACCCATACACTAAAGATACTGGAGTAGAAAGATAGAAAGACCCTGGGACCTGGTGGAGTAGCCTCCAGACTCCTTAAAAATGAACTCATGTTTATTTGTCCAGCTAACAAGTTGTCGGTCACTTTCATCTGTAAACATTCGTAATTTCTCTAGGAAATGTTGCTTGTAACAATTGGAATCTGAATACTCAACACATCATTGCTGGATGCTTACTGTGACCAAAGACTACACTGTGTATCAGAAGGCAATAAAAATAAAGAACGGGCAGTGTCCTCCAAGAGCTCATATTTTACATGCAGAGTGATAGTGCTGCGATTGAAACTGGTATAAACCACAGTCATACGATAAAGCGGGGGAGATGGGCTCTGCCAAGGAAATTGGGGGAAGGATCACATAAGCTGGTTCTGGATAGATGAGCAGAAAGAGAAAGGAAAGAGTAACCCGAGGCAGGTTAATAGCCTGTATAAATGTAGAGCTGAGTGAAGAGGCATGGACTGTAATGGAAAAGGCAAAAAGTTGAGTGTAGTTGGAACATCTTGTGTTTACTTTTTACATGACTATATTTTTAAATGACAGATTTTACTCCTTGCAGCTACTTTTATAATGAATAGAAGGTAGGTAATTTAAATTATGTCATTTTAATGTATAAATATAACAAGAGACAATCAAATGCTTATCTCTAGATTGTAAACATATATTTAGATATGTATATCTGCATGTTTATACATAATTTCATAAGCAAGTTAACATACTAACACTGGAAGGGTATCGATTACAGTAAAAAAAGCACTTGTGAAATGCTTATTTAACTCAATACTTTTTTAGCTACAGGTATTTTTTCTGATTATTAAAATATATCCTTAAAGATCATTATCTCCAATCAAGGTGTACTCGAAAGCAGGAAACTAAGTTTTTTAATTAGAAAATCTCTTTTCAGAGATTTTACTCATGCTTCCTTTATTTTATTCAAATTTATAAGTTTATATTACTTGAATTTGTTATCTCCCTTTTTTATTATCATAACTAAAGCAGAGATATAGTCTTGAAAAGAAAGGCTTACTAAACTCGAGTCCCAAAATTAACATTGTCCAGAGGACCCCCAAATTCCAGCATAGTCATTGGATAACCTTCCAAAGTACTCTTGTTATCATGATCCCCAAATCTATCAGCTTTTCTTTTTATTCAGTAATTTGATAAGATAATTAAATGAAAAGGAAAATAAATACTCCGGGACTTTTCCCAAGTTGAATGTAACATTATAAACTTAAGGGAAGAATTGACAGAATTGAAACCTGACTTACTTGGAATGGTTGCCTACATCAGTACAACCAAATCAGTATATAGAAATTAAAACTGACTTTATAATTGGATGTAAGTTTTTTCATCCTGAATTATCAGAAATTATCACCATCCCTGGTCAAATGAGGGATAACTCTTTCATGTCTTAGCTTCTTATGATTTAGATGATCTTTCCCGAGTGATGCCAGATGAAGAGAAGGGATAAAAGAAATACTATGACCCAATTGTTTTGTTTCCAGAACAGACCAACTAATTGCAGCAGCAAGTGTCAGTGAAGCTAGAAGGATGGGTGTGGTGTGTGTGCGTGTGTGTGTATGTGTGTGTGCGTGTGTGTGTGTTGTGGTGAATACAATAAAATAAGAAACACAACTTGAAGTTATAGTGAATAATACACTCCTAACTATTCTCAGTACTTTCCAAATAGTAACGATATACCTTTTTGATCGTGATTGGTTACTACTCCAAGTCTAGACCACACTGAGTTGTGTTCATCTCAACAACATGATAAGACGATCCAAGACCAGGTCACTGTGGACAGATAAAGGGTGTTTGGGTAAAAAGGGAAGTACGTCCCCATGTAAGTCACAGCATTATATGAGGCGTCTGAGGGGTAAAGATGAAGGTCTAAATGACAGAGCAGACAGTGAGTCAGATGGGGAGAACCATGGTAGATCAGGAAGCTGGGCTCGGAAGGGCTAGACGTCCGGGCCTTACTTTGACATGGTGCCGATTTGCATGCTGTTTTGGAAAATACGACTTTTTAAGGCATTTGCAAAATAGATTCTGATATTTATTAATAGTTATAGAAAAGCTTTTAAAAAGAAAGCTAGAGGGAAAAATAGGATGAAATTGTTTTAGAAACGCTGTTTGCCCTCCAGCCTCACAACAGATTTATTTAAAGTGCTGGGTTTAATTTCTCAAGACAAACTAATTTTATTATACTGATTAGCAGATTTTATTTTTCCGCATTCAGTTTCTTTTAAAGAAGAGTGTGAATTTATTGTTGTATCATCAAGCTGATGAAATTCTATCAAGTAAGCTGATTCACCACTGTGCAAATTTTGGATTCATTTTTATAGCTAAACTTATTAGTCACCTCAGGCTCCTACAACAAGACACCACAGATTGGGTGGCTTTAAAAGAAGTTCTCACAGTCCTCGGGGCTGAGAAGTCCAAGATGAGGGTACCAGCAAGATCGGTTTTATTATAAGGCCTCTCCTCCGGGCTTGTTGGAAGCCACCATCTCTGTGCCCTACGTGACCTGTTCTTGGTGGAGGTCACATGAGGGGTGCTCGGTGGTGTCTTATCTCACAAGAACAGTAATTCTGTCTGGTCATTCCCCACTGTCGAGGCCTCATTTAGCCTTAACTACTTTATTGGATGCCCCAGTCACATGAACGTTAGGGCTTCTACATGTGAATTTTGTGGGGACACAAACTTTCAGGCCATAGCAACAGAAAGCTGATAAGCAAGCAGTTACTGATAATGGAGAGTTACTGCGCACTATTTACATTTAAGAGAGAGGTCTGAGTGCAGCATCTTACACTCTGCACTGATTGGAGAGCAGCACAGTGAATGATCGCTCTGTCAGGAGTACATTACTCTCTTTCCCTGTAACTGATGGGGTGACAAAACTTATTTACCTATTTTGGTATCATTCTCCAACTGTAACCTCAGACATTTGAGATGATGTTCTTTCCATTTGAAAACTCTGATTCTGAGAGTTCCAGTATGACTAAACTCCTGTCCAATTATAAACCCTGGACACAATACCAAAAACAACTACCCAAAGCCTCTCGAGAGTGACACAATTAGACAGAGTCTGGAAATTAGTCAAAACCTGGAAGGAGGAGCCAACATGGGAGAAGTTTCTTGTTTGTTCTACTCTTAGGTTGAGAAGAAGACTCAGGACTGGGCTAGGGTAAGTCAAACAAGGCACCATTGGTACTCACCTTCGCTGAGACACTCATCCTTGAGTACTGACTCCTTATTTTCATGAACCTGAGCTTAGTGCACCCCTAAATTTTAAACCCTGGACACCTCATTTACCTCATCATGCTCCAAGCCTTAGCAGACCTATGAGACAGTAGAATTTTGGTAACATAGTCTTCATGACCTATAGGATTAGATGAAATTTGGGGCAAAACGTGCTGCTTAAAAATTAAGGAAGGAAACCCAGAGAGGAGACAGACAGCAGGAACCCCCAAAGTCTGTGCAGAAACTCAGCCCAAGTCTCTGACTGACCCCAACTACATAAGCACAGGGAAGATTGCCAAAAGCTCAGCCAACTGAAGGGGGAAGGGACTGAATGGAGGTTTGAGCCATTTCCCAAGATAAAGAACATATGGCTTCTGTCCAACCAACTACATTTTATGCTAAAACAAAAATATAAATTACTTGGAGTAAGGTAGCGGAGTTTAAAGCTTCTACAATCTAATGTTCCTAATTCCTGAATATATTTCAAAATTATTCAATGTAAAAGAAACAAGAAATTGTGACCATTCTTAAGAGAAAAGACAATGAGCAGAAATCAACTCCCAAAAGATCCAGATGTAAGAACGAAGACTTTAAAGTACTTATTATATCTGGGTGCAATGAAGTAAAGAAAAATATATTCAGAATGAAAGCAAAAATAGGATATCTAAGCAGATAAATATAAATCAATTTCATCAAGTAAATTGAAAGTCTAAAAGTAAAAAATCTATTTTTTAAAAATAGATGGTGATGGCTTTGCAGGGGAATGCTGGTAGAAATTGCCAGGTATCTTTCTGGAATGATAGTAATATTCTATATCTTAGAGTTTGAATAACACAGACATAAAATTTGTCAAAATTCAGTCAGTGTATATTTTAAGTTTGTGAACTTCATCATGTATGTAAATTTTACATGAAAGGAAAATTCTTGATGGACTTCCTAAATGAAGACATCTCTAAATCAGAGCCCTGACTATAGCTGGATATATGGATATACTCTGATATATGACTGCTATCTTTGAAGTTCATTCATAAGTGGTTATTGAGTAGAATATATTACCTGCGCATTCCAGGTAGAGAGAACAATATCTGAAGAAGAAAAAAATAGAGGGAAAGAAATCAACAGAATGTTCCAGGAAATGACTCAGTGGATAGACGATACCTGAAATGAATAACACAAAGATAAACAGAAAAACTGGAACCCTATTTTAAAGAGCCCCCTTTTTTAAGTGGGGTTGTTCATGCTTCAAGAGACTTCCCTCTGCTTTTTTTAATGAAAAGGAAAATTAAATTAATTTTATTATGTATAATTTAAGTGTTCTATTCATTGGGTTTTGACAAATGTGTAAGTGGTGAAGTACCACATAAAAAATGTTATAAAACATTTCTCCATTACTCTAAAACTTTCTTGTGTGCCCCTGTGTACTCAGTATCCTATATTACCCTAGCCCAGGCAGATGCTCAGTTGCTGCTATCACTATCGTTTTGCCTTCTGTAGAAGTTCATATAAATAGACAAAAGGTATGTTGTATCTTCCACTTCATATATTGCTTCCAAGATTCATCCATGGGGGCATAACTATCAGTTGTATCAATATTTGTTGAGTGGCACTGAATTGTATTAATAGTCTACAATTTATTTATTCACTTACCAATTGATGGATGTTTGAATTAACTTCTAATTGGGGATATAGTAAATAAAACTGCTACGAGCATTCAGGTATGTATCTTTCTATGGATACGTGTTTTTAACAGTTTTGAATGTCAAACTATTTCACACTGTTATCAAGTACTGTTAGAACTCATATTATTTGCTGAGAAGGAAAAGCAAAATTCATATCACTTTTGAGTATATAACTCTTTAATGTAATCAATATTGAGTTTATCCGACTGCGTGAAAGCTATTAAAAATTTTACCTGTTCTACAAAGGCAGTTCTTTTGTTTTTGCTTTTCTTTAAATCTTTTTAAGTGCATAATAAAATTTTAAATCTTCTTAAAGGCAGATATCAGAAAGAAGTCTGTTTTTATGAATTTTGTTTACTTTTACCTGAAATTTGCAATCCTTAACTTATTTCCTGATAGGCATACTTTTTTTTTAGTTTAAAGACAAGGATGTTAATAGTTAAATGCCATAGATTAGGAACTAGTGATGTCTAGAGTTGCACTATCTTCCTGATGGAAACCATCGATGAACTTGACTTCATTTCATCTGCTCTGTGACCGCATTTCTAAAAGTAGGTATCTGTTGATTCTCCGTACCCTGTTGTCAAAATCCACAAATAACACTTGTGCAAATATTTGTGAGAAAGTTCCCCTGTTGAGTTCAAAAACCATACAGCAACAATAACATTTCAAATATGTGCAAGGTTCACAAACCATCAGCCTTCATGGGAGGCAAATGTCGGCAGTCAGTCAACAAATACGTCTTGTGTAACTGTGTGTGTGTGTGTGTGTGTGTGTCTGTGTGTCTGTGTGTCTGTGTGTGGTGTGGTGGGTGAGAGCACTCTTCTGAGTCTAGGCACCATATATAGCAAACACTCAATAAATGTCAGTAGAAAAAGTGTTGAGTCAAGATTCTGGCAAATTTCAGGATCTAGGCAGGCAAGGAGCTGGAGACATTGCTGACAATGTTTGCGAGGTTAACATGCTGGGCAAGGGTGAGGGGGATTTTGACCAACGTACCAGAGATAGTTTGGGTGAGATTCCAAATTAAATTGATGATGAGATCTGGAAATTCAAGTTCACCATCTCCAAATCCGTTTTCCCTGCCCAGCTGCACTCTGCCTGAATCCAGCCTGCCGTAATCCCTTCTATCCTTCCTACCTCTGGCCTCTCCTTCCCTTACTTACTCGCTTCTCTGTGTCTTCCCTCTTCTCTTCTCTCTTTCACTTTCTCTCCCTGACATCAGAATGGAACATTCAGTGTTTTTGGTCTTCTGGATTTATTAAGGAAAAAAGAGTTTATACTTTCATAACTAAAGTATAGATGACTTTGTTATTTTATACATCTCCTTTTTTAAAAGCTGAAATTAATTATGAAGCACTTTTTATTTGTAGGTGACACTTGATAGATTTTTGTCAGTGATGTTTTCTTTCTTAGTGACAAAGAAGTGTCCCATCTCTATTTAGACATAATATGAAATAAATAACTTGAGCGTTGTGGTAGGCAGACTTCTATGATGGTACCCAAATTCCTGTCCCCTGATGTACACATAACTTCTGCCAGTGTAAATGCTGCTATGAAAAGATTTTGCATATGTAAGTAGTTGACCATAAGACCAGGAGATTATCTTGGAGGACCTGACCTAATCAGTTGAGTTCTTTAAATCCGAGTCTAGAAATCAAAGACAGAGAAGTCAGACTAGCAGCCTTGGAATGCTTATCTGAAGGTGGAAGGACCACAGGGCAAGGAAAGCCAGCTACTTTTAATAACTGAGATTCCCCGCCCCCAGCTGCTATCTAGAAAGAGAAGAGGTACTTCATTCTTATAGCTACCAGAAACAATTCTACAAACAACAAAAATGGATTTGGAAGCAAATTTTTCCCAAAACCTTGAGATGAAAACTCATTTCAACTGATATCTTGATTTCAGCCTTAATACCCTGAGCAGAGAACTCAGTCATGTCATGCCAGACATCCAACCCTCCGGAGGTGAGCTAATCAATGACTGTCATTGTAAGTTGCTAAGTTTGTGGTGCTGTTTTATATACAAGAGTAGAAAATTAATACCATGAGCAAGAAGTATGTTTGCTTGAAAACTTACTTTCAAAAAACTTTATTTTTAGAATTCTAATATGGGATACTTTTTATAAATATATTGTGGTAGTAGACTAGCGATGGCCCTTAGAAATATTATTGAAATAACCTTAAGAGATACATTAATTTCTCTGTTAAATTGAATCTAGCATTTTCACCTAGTTAATGAGCTGCTGTTTCTATTATTTTAAATCGTCTGTGTACATATAACTCTCAGGCAACCTGTTAGCAGTTGCAGGGAAATACTCCTGTTAGGTAGTGGGGACTAATTGTTGATAGGTGAAAATTAAGCTTGATTGACAACAATTTTATCACCCCTAATAACTAAATCGGTTTTCTTGAATGAAGAAGAAAAGGTAAGTGTGATTCGTTTTTTCCCTTCTGATAGATCCATTAATTCATATTCAGCAGCCACTGGCCTCATAACATCTTTATTACTGAATAGTGGTATTTCAAGAAATCCTGTTTATCTTTGTATACTAAAAGGAATTAAGAAGCTCCACACATATCATCTTCTTAATCCATATAGAAAAAAATGCATTGACTCATAGAGAGATAATTCAAATATTTGAGTATATCTTTTTGAAGTTCCACTTTCAATACACATTAATTTAGCAGCTTTGCAACACTTAATCTAAAGAACTCTCCTCCCAAATTTTACATCTTATTCAATAACAGGTGTTTGTTATTGCCATAGGTATTTGGTATAGTATGTACGTTGATTCAGCAAATAGCAGTGAAGAACCTACTGTGTGCAATAGTAGTGCTCCCAATGGAGCAGTAAGCAAAATGGAACTCATGAAATTTTCACCCTAGTGAGAGGGAGAAAGAAAAGAAAGCCAGTTGGATTGTGATACGTGCCAGAGGTTAGAGAGGAGGGAAGCTTGCTCTCTTATCTAGTGTCATTAGAGAAGGTTTCACTGACCTCATGACTTCTGAGCAGAAACCTGAAGGAAGTGAGGAAGGGAACAGCTTGGAGGGCACAGCATTCCAGGCAGAGGTACCAGCAAGTGCAGAGGCTTTAAGACAGGCGCATCCTAGTGATGTTCACGGAGCAGTGAGAAGGCCAATACAGCACGCTGCACATTGAACAAAAAGGAAATTTGGGAAGTGAATTCAGAGAGGTTGGGGCCCAGACATCAAGCCATATAGAAAGAACACGATCTGACTTTTTTGTTGTTGAATTATTCTAGCTGCTAGTGTGAGAGTACTTTTTAAGGATGCAAAAGTGAATCAGGAAGATCATTAGGGTGCTATCATATGATCCAGGCAGGAGATGGGCAATTTAATCAAAGCGCAGGGCAGGGAGTAGTCAAAGTCTGCATCTAATTGGAAGACAATCCACCAAGAGCAGCTAATGAGTTCGAGGTCAGGTGTCGAATAATGAGAAGGGTCAGGATGGGCTCTACACCTAAGCACCTGGGAGCACAAAGCTGTCATTCTCTTGATGGCAGCAACTGTGGGTGACCAGCTTTGGGGCACAGAGTCCGGAGATCAGCAGAGGGCACTTCCAGTTCAAAAGTGAGGGAACTTCCGGCAACATGGCGGCAAGGGCCTGCCGCTGTATTTACCAGTTTGGAATTCAGGAAAGGGACAGGTTAGGAATGTAGAGTTCTGAGTTATCGAAAAATAAATAGAACTTAAATCCAGAGCTAGAGTGAGCCCACCTAGTAAATGAATTTAAGTAGGAAAAAAAGGAGAAAGGAAGGACAGAAAGGGACTGAAGACCAGGCCTTGAAATAGTGCAACTTCCAGTGCTTGACATGCAACGGAAGTCCAACAGATGTCTTTCCGTAAAATAAAATTGGGCTTAAATTCCACTTAGATTTGTAAAATGAGAGTATTTATTTGCTCAAAAATAGTGACAACAAGACAAAGACAACGGTGCACCACTAAATAACTTTTTACTGTACTGTTCCTTAACTTTTAGCTTGCTCAGTGAGAGACTGCACTAGAAATAACTTGTATCTAATTATGTGACCATTGGATCTTCTGAATCTGAGACATACCAGTACAGAAACAAAGTCTTTCTATATAATATATATCATTTGCTCTTTTTTTTGAACAAATGAGTATGGAAACCATGTGGTAAAAATCAAGTCACAGGCCCCAAATTATGTCTGTTAATATAGCATTTATGCAAGTCTTATTTTAAAGGGTGTTTCAAGGATAGGCCAGACAACCTGTATCGTTCTTTTAAGAAACTTATTTCCTTGGAAATTATTTTTATATTTAAAATACTGCATTATTTGGTTATTTATAGATTACAATCATCTCTCTGTATAATAGACTCCCTTTTCATAGGAAAATTAGCCAGTAGTTCTTTTAAAATTGGCACAGCAGTTCAGACCTACAAATTAACTTGTACAATCGTAAATCTAACTTAAAATGTCTCTAAAATAGGCTGCTTTGTATTCAAGCCTAAAAATTATTTCAGTTCCTTTCAAAAGAGTATTTCTCTGGGTAATAATGCAGAAATTGAGATGTTGGGCGTTTTGTTTTCTTTCTTTGTTCTTCAGAAAGTTAGGCAAAAGTATTATTTGACCGTTTAAGTATATTGATTGCTGGCAGTGCAAACAAGTGTTAGGGAAATGAAAGCAGACCCAAACTGATGAAAAGCATAGGCTGTAGCATTAGATTGCTTGCATTCGAACTGCATCATTTATGAGCAGGTCAACAATGTACAAGTTACTTGTTAAAAGGATACATGCTAATATTCACAAAATACCCATAATAGTTACAGCCTGGTAGCCTGTTGGATAAGGCCACCAGACATAGTCCACATGAATCCCAGGAACCCAGGTTCAGGACCGGGGCCGGGTGCAGGGAAGTGATCACTGAATAACTACCTAACATAGGTAGATGTTTCTTCTTCGTCTCTCTTCTTGCCTGCTTGCCTTTGTTTTCCTTCATTCTGACCTGATTCTTTCCTTTAAAAAGAGGGATAGGGGAGAAACATTAAAATACCCAGAATATCAGGCATGTAGAAAGTTCTATGTAAACATTTGTCAAGTACATAGTTTACTGTTAGGCTGCTGATTCTCCACGTCATTAAAGGTTAATATCAGTTCATGTAATCACATATTGAGCAAAATAGTGTCTCTCTCCTTCTGATTTTTCAGAACTTTCTTTCTACCAGAACTAGAAAGCTAAAGTTTGATTCCACAGTGGTTGTGTTGGAACTAGCTAGTACTGGCTTAGAAGCATTTTGTGAGCCAATTGTCAAACATAATCACTATTGAAAGTTTAAATGTTTAGATTGATAATTAAGTAAGCTATATTAAAGGTAATAAATACTTAAAATTCATCACTTCCTAATTATTTTCCTACATTTTACAGTTATCTTTGTTCTTATAGTTATTTATGATGACTATATGTTTCTAGAACCAGAAGCAATAAAGAATGAGCTGTTATTTCTATTACTATGAATAACATGAATAATACTCGTCTCCTTTGTATATCACTGTGTAGTTATATATTATTTAAGAGTCTCATGATAACTCTATAAGCTAGACAGGATAACTGCTATTATCTCTAGTATCTAGTTGAGAAAGTTGAGACTCCATAGAGTATTACTTTCCAATGGTTATTTAACTTGTAATTGAGAGACATTATGTACAGATTCTGATTTTCTGACATCAAATTAAGCAAAACTTCTGCTATGTGATGAAGGTCCTGTTCTTTAATGAGGTCTTTCTTACTCGTTGTTAGAGATATCATTCTCTCCTCTCTCTCCCCTACTTTCTCCCTTTCCTTCTCTTTCTCTCAAGATATTAGATGCTAAAAGCTAAATGCATTTGAGTTTTTATAGCAATCACACAAGTGTTTTTCAGATAAAATTGGTCTATGTGAGCTGTCTGAAGTTGATGGTATTATCTTTCTCTCTCTTAGAATTCTCACTCCACAGATTTATCCCTAGCCCAACTCCTGCCATTATCCATGCAAACTCACCACCTTTCCTTTCCATGTCTTTTTGTCCAATGCCCTTTTTTCCCCCCAGTTTTCCTGTGATTCTCAACTGCAGTCACAAAGTTTAACATTAACAGAAAGTGGTTGAAACCCTCTTCTCTCCAGTCAAACCCCCTGCCTTTCCAACTCACTACATGGTTAATTGTCCTCAACAAGATCTCCCATCCATTCTTCTTCCCTTCGGTCTCCACTCTTATTTCCTCCCCTTAAAGTTTTCCCAATTCAACCTAAAGTTTATTCTAATCATTCTTGCAAATTGCCTCACTCACCTTGTCCTCTCTCCTCATACCATTTTATCAAGTCTCCAACCTCAACAAACTCAGTAACTTACTTTGTGCATGATATATATATATATATATATATATATATGTAAATGAACATGAATACAGCTGTATGCCCATGATTCACTAGATTCCATGAGATCTTTAACATTATTATAATGATTTTAAAGTTCAACATTTTATCTTTCTCAGCATCTGGTTCTGTTGGTGGTTTTATCTTTGAGCAATGGATCTTTTTTTTTCTTACTTTTGCCTTTCCTGGTGTCTCATATTAATTGAATGTTAGACACTGAAGATAGCAAACTAAAGTGTCTGAGATAATATAATGTAAACTCAGAAATGGACCTAGTTCTTCTTTCTGAGCCCATTAGTGTAGTGTGGGTGACGATTCAATCTCCTTTGGCAGTGATCGGGTTTGCATTTTGTTTCTAGAGTTCATTAGGGACTTTCAAAATCCTCCGTGGTCGTCTGCCACTCTCTTGTGCTTAGTGAGCGCAGGAGTCCTGCAAGGTATTTCTCTGTGTTCCCGCTCTGTCACCAGCTGGAACAGGCACTGCACACCGGATGCACAGTGAATATGTACTGTTTGATATTCAGTGCTCTCTTGCCCTCCCCAGAAGTACATGACAGTGGCCTTTGATTCTGTGTAAGGTTCGTGGGGATGCGGGGAAAAGTTGGTGCAGTGGCTCCAGCAAACTGTGTGCACCTGGGTCTCAGAGGTGCGATTTTGTCAGCCTTCCCACCCCTCTCCTTGTGGGATTTAAATCGGTGCAGGATTCTGGAATTGAGAGAATTCCTGCCCTTGCTTCTCCAGTGACTTGGTGTCCATGCAAGGTGAAGCAACCAGCTCTATCCAGACCCAAGGAGGTTCTTCTGGAGTAGGGGCAAGGACCGAGGCTGTGACAGTTTCTTGCCCCTGCTCCAGGAACAAGTGGCTTTACATCATGTCAGCCAGAGCGTGAAAGTGTCTCTTTCTTCTCTCCCAGCAGCAGAGGCTTTTACTCCCTATCAGAGGAGGGCCCAGAGCATCTATAGGTGCTAGAACTATCCCTGTGTCGAAGTTGATCTCCATCTTGTACTCATACAAGATCCAGAGCATGGAAGGGCTTCTCTGTGGAGTCTGCTCCATCTTCCAACCTTCGTGAGGCCCTCGGAGTCTGCGCTACCCGGGGCACTCTCAGCTCTCCTTCCCAGCCTCAGTCTTTCTCATGAACAGAGTTATTTAGGGAGAGAGTACTCTCCTTATGTCTAAGACTCCCAAGAAAATTAAATTATCACATAGCCCATAACGACATTTACAAATGTGTACAATTTTAGATATCTCTTCTTTAGATGTCTCCCTGCTTTAATGGTAACACCCCTTCTTCCTGTGCCCTACCAAGAGACAAAATGTTCACTGAGAGGGGCTTGTCACTCGTTAGAAATAAGTTCACCTGAGGGTCAGCTTAGGTAAGGAACTCACTCACTGAGGTCTCCAATATATATGTATATTTAGGTTGTACAGCTTTTCCCTGCATATGGTGGAAACAGTCTCTTGCAGTGTTCTTCATTTTAAGCAGAAGCAGATCTCTTGCTTCCCTTTTAGAAATTTGCACACAATTTTAACATGGCCTGAAAAACCCTGCAGAGTCACATTTGCCTGTCTCTCCAGCCACATTTACATTATGCTCCCTCTCCTCCATTCGCTATCTCTAGTAATAATTCTCTCTCAATTCCTCATTTTTGCCAGGCTCCTCTCCTTCCTGGTGCCGTTGCACGTGCTATTCATTCATCCAGGAGCATTCTTCCCCATGTCCCTGGATAACTCTGGCTCCTCCAAAGAGCCTTCTTTGACGCAGCCCCCCATTACCCAAATTGGTACATACATTTCTCCCTCATTCTTTCTCACAAGCTAGACGTAGTCCGTGATCTGAAGATATTATCTTTTTTAATCCATTTGTTTAGATATTCCTGGTCTCTTGTTTTTACAGTTAGTAATCTTGTACATAAAGCATATCAATGTGATAAATTTCCAGAAGAATTTCTGGAGTAAACAGTACATGGAGACAGTTCAATAGTGTTTAAGCATCTGGGCTCTGCCGCCTGCCACCTTTGTAACCTTGCACAAGTGATCTCCTTGTTTGTAAAATGGGGATAATAACAGTAACTCTCTTAGAATTCGGAGGCTTGGTGAGTGGTATATGTATGGTGCTTAGAACATTATCATGCACATAACCAATCAATAAATTGTTATTGGTATTGTTAGCTTGCAAGATTTTTAAATAGATGCTAGCAAATCTCTACTCATAAATATGTTACAGATTTATAACTCCATCGGTATGAGAATGGCTGTCTCATCACCTTTTAGTTACTTTTCGTTTTTGCTCACATTGTGAACATGGCATCTTACAATAATTTACTTTGTATTTCTCTTTTTAAGAGAGGAGCTAGGCATATTTTCATATATTAAAAGCATGTGTGTTTCCTCTGTCCTGAATGCTCTGCATATTCCATAGACTCCTATTTGTCATTGACCTTTTTCTTATTTCTTTGTAGCTCTATGAATTAAGGAGGTTAGCCTTTGAGTTGTGGGTTACTCTTTCATAGTATTCATAAGTATTATTCCTATTTTTAATGATATCTATGATTATTTGTAAAGCTTCACAAGATTAAGATCCATGTTCGTTTGTTCCTGATTGTATATCAAACATCAATCAAGTGTTGAACACATAATAAATGATCACTAAATGTCTAATGAATGGGCCAAATATGACAAAGTCTTGATGCATAAATTGAATGGGAAATTGGAAGAAAACTCTTTCACATGGCAATGTGATGAGTTTGGCATCATATATCGTTAAGTGTTAGGTGACAGGCAGTATTCTAAATTGAAAGCATATAATACTCTTATTTTGGTAAGATACTCATGAAGATTTTGCAGTCATCATCATGAAGTGGTTAATTGGAAGCAGATGATCTCCGATGGAAAAGCTGTTCCATTCATAGACAAACATTTCTAATCAGAAACAATTTCAGGTGGTTATAGTTGTCATGAAAGTTTTAAAACAAATATGAAAAAGAAATGGAAAAATGGAAGCATTACATACTCGCAAGTATAAAGAAATGGTGAATGTAAAAAAAGTAATGTCTTGGAACAATAATGATGATTGAAAAGTATTTAGATGATGTTACAATTACACCAAAACACTTGCAGTGAAGAAATTAAATCCCTTATTAATGTAGTCCATCGTAATTACATATGCTCATGGAAGCCAAATGTACTTTTTGTGTGTAAAATAGGCTATATGGCTTATCCATATATAGTTATTTTCTGTTTTTAGTTAAACATTTATTGTGTTTTCAATTAATGAAGCTTCACTGAAAAATAGTTACTATCAATTTAGTTTCCAGCTCTGTTGTTTGTTTGTTTTGCTGATTATATAACTTCATGAAAAAGAAAAAAGAGCATTCAGCCTTCTAAAAGAAATGCTTCTTTTTTCAGAACAAAGAGTTTATTCTAAAATAAACTGCAGATTTTTTAATGTCTTTAGGACTAAGGTCATAAATAATCATTTTGACTTGAATGGATATGAATTAATACCTTTAATAATTCTGTTGTGAAGTTAATAGTCCTTAAAAGTTGTGAGAAAATAATCAGGCAGGAATTCTTCACCAGTGGCACAGGGAATGTGGTATCCCAATGTTAATCTCAATTTTCAAATGAGCCTGTGGATCACAAGATACTAAAGTGAGCCTTGTTTCTTCTTTTCATTTAAAAAAAAAAAACCTCTGAGTTAAGAAATTAGAGAATTGGATATAATTGTGCTAGACAGACAAATAAGTCATTTAGACAAAAATCTCAGTCACGTTAGAATGACTTGCTACTTCACTTTTAGCTGTCTCTTTGCCCTATTGATTAGAAGTCCTGGCATTTCTTAGCATTTTTGTCTTGAAAGCAGGGTTTTAATGTATAGTCATCAGATTCTTCCCCAAAGGTGAGGGACTTGTCAGTGATGAATGAAGTGCTCTGTAACAGTTGCAGAAAGTATGAAGAAAGAAAAATCTGCTTGAACAGGAGCTGCAGCAGCAGATTGTCATGGCCTCTGTGGCTGCAAGGGTGCTGGCTGACGTGGCTGCCAGTGGGGCACTATGTCCTGTCACTTGTGAGTTTGGTTTTTTTTTTTAAAGGTTGGCCAGGAATGAAGGCAAGTAGACAGGCAGGAAGAGGAAAGAGGAAGAAGCATTTCATTTACTTTATTTAGTTGTTCATCATGGTTGTTCCCCCAGGGCCTGGAACATGAATCCTGGTTCTTGGGTTATATATGGGCTGCACTTGGTCAGAGGCAGCAGATCTAACCACTACACCAGTGCATACCACTACAAAGGCTTTTAAGAGGCTCATCATTCACTTATGCTGTAGCCTGGAAGTTTATTTTCTGCTTAAAATGGGATCAAACGTTTATTCAGAGAGAATGAAACACCGAGGTAGTTAGTCTGTGTTAATCTGCAAAGGAAACAGTTTTATGAAATTTGGGGCCAAGTTCTTATTTTATACAATTTCTGTCAAAAGACTAGAAGTAACTATAAAATAAAGCTGGTTTTATTTGTCTTAATTATAAAAACAATTTAGACTGTTCTCTAAGAATATTTTCTAAAATGATAGAATCAGGTTTATCTCATTCAAACAGTTACTATTTCTGCATTCGAAGTTGCCTCGTTGTGAGACTTGGGGGAATGGAAGTCAATGGTTTATTATTATAGCTCAGTCACTTTCCATAGAAGTAGGCTACTGCGTCCATGGAGTCGTTCTTTAGTGTGTGGATGTGCTGTGTGGCTGTCAGAGGAGCCATGACAAACCTGTGGAAAGGACTAATCCTAAAGGTCAATTAAAATTAGTTACTTGTACTCAGTGGAGCTGAGGGATGAAAACCATTGTGTTTCAGAGGGGTACCACCCAAAATGGAATATAGGAGAGAGTGGCTGCCTCCACAGGGGCCTGTTCTCTTGGTATGATGAGAACAAAAATACTCATTTACAGAAATATGGCCAAATAATTGCTTACTTCAATCTGCATTTCTTTAGCACTAACTAACTCTTCTCAATCCCATTACAGAAATGGAAGCTAAGTTTAGCAAATTGGCCATTTATGTTTAGTGCACAAAATTCTTAATTAACAAAATAAAATACCACAATCATCCATTGTAAATCACTTTGCTAAACTTTCAAACTTCATAAGGAATTTTGTCTTGTCCAAAAGCTACTTTGAAACCCCTGCTGATCTGGCACTCATGCACCGATTCCCTGTGGAGTCAAGTGGAAGAATGTAAAGGGAGCCAATTAAAGAAACTTTGAGCCAGAATAGACAAGCAGAGGCCATCTTGTCCATCCTTCTGCCTCCAGGCAAATATATATATATATATATATATATATATCCCCTGCACCAAAAATTTTTGCTTGAATCCTGCTGACAAAAATGCTCACCACATGTAAATGACAAGTCATAATCCAGTTAATGCAACTAAAACAGATTGTTAACTGTTCAAGACTTATTTATTGTGTTCTAAAGATGCTGATGATGAAAGCGCATCTGAATTGTTTTAATTCCTCTTCTTGGAAAATTATTTTGTACAAGAAGTATACTCAAATAATTGCAAAGATGTGGGAAGTTTGTGTCCAGGAAATAAAGTTATCTTTATCATCCTGTTAAATATATTTTTGGTTTCCTTTCACTGTAGGTCTACCTTACGGGTGGGAGGAAGCTTACACAGCAGATGGAATCAAGTACTTCATCAAGTAAGTACAAACATCTCAACCAAGTAAGCAGTTTTCTTCACATCTGGAGAGAACCTGGAAGTTGCAGAATAATCAGCAAAACCAAAAACCCTCTTGGAGGTTACAAAAATTAGAAACAAGAAATGAAGCCTCACCATTTTCATTTCATGTGATTTAAAGGCTAATATCAGATATCATTTAGGGGGAGAGAGAAATAACCTAGTAAGAATTTCAAGGGAAACATCAAAAAATTAGAAGAGGATCATCATTTGAAATTCACTTCTGATTAAAAGTATGAATGTTTATAAAAAGTTAATACATAATGAAAAAAACATACTTTGTATGTCTTTAAAACCTCTTAGCAATAGCACTTAAAATAATCAGCATTTGCGAATGCTTTAAATGTAGACAGTTTATCCATTCTGCAAATATTTTTTGAGATTTACTGTATGTCAGCCAATATTCCATGCCTTGAAAATACAGCAGCAAATACTCAGGCTAGCTCCTTGATGTCATGGACTTTATAAAAAGGTGAAGAAAAACAATAAATAAAGATAAGTGAGGCATTATATGAACAAATTTCATCCTAGCAGATTCTCAGAATGCCCTCTGAGCATTGTGTATCTTACTATTTTCCTGGGTTTATAAATGAAGAAAATAAGAACCTAGTAGTTGCCACAAAATCCATAGCAACTAACTTATCGCGCCAAAATTATATCAAAGTCTTCAGAGTCCAAGATTCTTTCTACTGTAAAAGAGTATTCCTGATAGAGACCTATCTTTGAAAGTCTCAACAGGAGCACATTTTCTAACTGCTAAACTGGTTGTTTTAAGTCTGGACAAAGCAAGTTGGTACACTTCCACTTAGGCTGACCATATTTCCTTGAGACAAAAATGGGACATTGGGATGGCAAAAAGGGGCAGGCTATGCATTGGCGACTAAGGGGAGGGGAGGAGGCAGAGAAATCTGAGCAGGAGCAGAGCAGCCAGGCAGCAACAAGTGAGTATTATGCGATGCCAGCCAGCCATCACAGAGTAGCGCCATGGTCCAGCAGGACTTCAGACAGACAGCCGTGTGAGAAATTTTGGCAGCTTAGGCAAAAAACAAATTTGGTGCTCCATAAGCTCCACTCTAAATGTGCTGCCTAAAACACATGTCGCTTTAACCATCCCAATGCTAGAAGTGCCCAGTAACCCCACAGTGCTAGAGGTAACCCCCACGGTACTTACTGAGCTTGAACATGCTGTGGGGTCCTGCTCCCTCTAAAGAAACATGGGTAGGGGTGGGAAATCCTCTCCCTGTGCCTCCTGTTTTCCTCACGGGGGTGGAAACAGCAGTAGTAACGGTGGCCGATCACAGTTAGTCCCAGCAAGGGCCCTCTTTAACAAGGGGCAAAAGGGACACGGTTCCTGGGCCCTCTCAGCAGACAGGGCCCCAGGGCAGCTCAGCTGCTCCTTTTGCCAAGCATTAAAGACAGCCCTGGTTTATTAAAAATGGGACAAAATTGACATTTATATTAAAATGATCAGGATGGATGACCAGGAAATAGAGGAAAAAAAGGTACTGTCCCATGTAAAACACTTTGTATGGTCAGCCTATTTCCACTACATTCAGATAATTCCTTTTATATTAGAATGGGTGTTTTGAGATCACTAAGGGGAATCCCAATAGACCCCCTTTATATGTTCTTTTTAGCAAATTATATTTGGTATGTGTTTGGAGACGGAGAGGAAGACATGTCCTAACTCTCCTTTCAGAGGCACAGATATTTGCCAAAGCGGTGTCCAGACATGGATACTCAAGCCCTCTGATTTTTACATAAGCTCCTATGTTTCTCTCTATCTCAGTTTTTCTTCATAAAATCAGGGAACTACCACCTGCTTTGTAGATTGTTTTCAATGTTAAGCACCTGGCTTAAAACATTGAATACAGTAGATTTCCAATAAATAGTCGTCATTAAGCTACAATACAGGAAAACCATCATGGTTAAAAAAAAAAGAAACATGAAAAATCATATGACCGTTAAAAACATTAAGAATTCCAATGCTTCATAATTGAAAATATTTAATGGGAAACTAGGGATACAGCATGCAAGGTATTTTCATGATGTATTTTTTTCTGGTGCAGTTTATTAAATGTAAAGGAGAAAGGGAACTTTCAAGGCCGAGCACCCAGAAGTTCCACACACAGGTTATATTTAACACCATACTCTTCACTTCCAGAGCTTAATTCTGGAAGTAAAGTTGCCAGTGTTATGCTGTGTTAGCTGTGTTATGTTCCTGGAAGATTTGAATCACCGAACTGTAGTGGTAACAGGAGAATGAAAGACAGGAGAAATTCAGATTTGCACTGGTTTTCTCTCTTACATGAACTTTGTACGATTATGAGAAAGGGAGGGGAAGGCATGCTGCCCACAGACCAGACTCGTTTTGTGTGCTTTTCTGTGCTTCATGCCTTTTCATCTCCTTCACGATGCAGGCAGTGTGCACTACTCAGCTCTCATTAGTCTAGTAGATGATGATGGTGAGCTCCATCCTGACCTCAGGCTTGCTTAGCTCCTAGAAGATCCCCCAACGCCTGATTCAAGGAGGGCAGACTAGCATTAATTAGTCACTGGGGTTCTGAATTCAAAGGCCTTTGAAAAATGTCTAATTGTATTTGGACTTGTGGGTAACTCCTTCCCCAAAGCTGAGCCTTAGCTCTCTGTCTGTATATCCTAACCCAAAGTTGAATGGCAGAGCCTAACTCATGCTCTATGAGGAGCGTATGCTACGGGCATAATCACCAACTACAAAGATAAAGGAGAGACCTAAGAGAGGATCAGCCAAAGAGTGAGTGTGTCCCACTGCCTGGTACCCAACTCGCCTAAGCTACTGTCCCTTGCAGATGGGAACAATCAGCTTGTACTAGATTCCTGCTACAAAGGAGAACAACATCCAAGGAGAGGAGAGAAGAGAAAGACTAAATCCAGTTTGACTACCCTGAGATCTAACTCACAGTTCCTGTAGATGGAATAGACAAACCGCATTTGTATGCCCACTCCGGCTGTAGAAAATAGATCCCTGAAGAGCGTATTTTTAATGCTCATCAATTCTCTTCCTTGATCTCAGTCTCAACTCACAAGGAAAGCAGGAAAGAGCTGATGAGATAGATTTGTTCCTCAAAAGACAATGGTGGCTGTTATTTTCTCACCGGTTACAGTTGGAGAAACTATGTGGAAAAGAGATGAAACTCATCAAGGTCAAATGCTAGTAAAATTAGAGTCAAGATACAAAATCAGGTTTTCTGGCTCCAAAGTCAACATACACACACACACACACACACACACACAATTTGTACCCCGTTGGCCTCCTTATTTTAATGTAGTATGTTTACATGTGACAAGAAAGCTATTTAAACAGATGAATTTAGATATACTTACTTTATCCATTTCAAACAGGCAGTACAGAATGTGGTTCTAAGAATAAGTCATATCTTATCTCCTGCAGATTAGGAAGATTAGAAAGATCAAATAATAAAGGTAAGAAAATCTAACAGTACACCAGTGCTTCCTTTACCCAGCTGCATGGAAGAACAGAGTACTTACCATGAGTAGGTATTTTGCTGGAAGTTAACCCCACTCAAGCACCAGCACAAATTTTAACTTAAGTATTCTGGATGAAAGTATTACTTACTGGTGTTGTATACTCCCCTGCCTTCTTATACTGAGGCCACTGAACAAAGTCATCATGAACATCAATCTTAAATATAAGACAGTGAATTCTGCGGAGAGATATTAAGCTGTATAAGCTCAAATAGAGACATAGCTGTCCTCTCTTGTGAGGACATTCTCTTGTCCCATTCTCCTATTATCCTTTATACTGTTCATCCTCTTCCCCACGAGTATCTGTTTGAAGAGCACAGGACACCAGGTAATCATACTAAATTGAATTGCTTGTAAATATCCCGAGTATAGGTCTGTAGGGCTTTGTATGACAGTCGAGTAAATAGGTTCTGGTGCAGGTGGATTTGATTGCAGGAAGAACATCTTATAGGGTATAGGGAAGAGAGCATGGGCTTTGAGTTGGAGAAATTTGAGTTGAAATGCTGCTGTCTCCAGAGGATAGTTGAACAACCTTGGACATGTTTACCTAACCTCTCTACACTTTAATTTCCACATTTATAGACTCTAAAGAATTTTAGTACTTCGTAAGTTTCCTGTTCAGAATGAATGAGCTTTCATATGTAAAGAACCCATCCTAGCACCCAACCCAAAGTAGACACCTTCTGCAAAGGTTAGCCCTCTTTACTCCCCCGCACTCTAACATTTTGATAGAGGTTAATTCCTAGCCCGTAGGTGTAATCAGGTGAGTGGTGTTGCAAGGTAAGCAATGTCTGCATAAGAAAGCATCCACAGTGTGGGGGTTTTTTTTAAATCTTTACCCTCCCACTACCCCAACCAAGATATTGAGTCCAGGTGCTCTGTGTCAGCTCTTAGGTTAGGAGTCGTCATTTACCAGGTAAATGCTACTTTGGAGACAAGAAAGAACAAGTAGTAAACTCAGATCCCTGTCTTCTCAGTCCTGCGTAAAAAGAACAGTAGCTGAAATTATTCTCCTAGAATGGTGGGCGAGATGGTCTGCACACCTATACTCTCTTCCCTGAGACTGACGTCTGTCACTATCTTCCCAGAAACTTAGCAGCTACGTCTGGTGGAAACCAAGCCTCGGGCAAAGGAATAACTCAGTTCTGTACCAAGAATGTCCAAATGATTACAGTCCTTACTGAGTATTCCTGCCCAGCCACATGTCTGTTGCACACCTGTTAATACTTTGTGATCATCTACTGAAGTTCTGACTCAAGAGAAAAAATCATTTTACCTTAGATAAACAAAGTTAATCTAAGTGTTGGCATTACTAGAGCCAGTGTTTTGTAGAACTAACAAATGTGTACGTCTCTACGTACTGTGGCGTGTTTGCTAACATGTATATGCACGTAGACGTGGCTAGGTCACTTGCAATAGATAGATAGACAGATAGGTGAATAATAGATGATCAGTCCATTCAAGGGTAAAACTTTTTACTATTTCTTTAGCGAGAGAGTTGCACCATTTAATGACAAAATCTTGGTTATCTTGATGGTGCTATAATGCAGTCATCTGACTTACTTGAACATTTTTTCACCCAATTGCTCTGTCTTTTCAATATGTATACTTTGGCATGATTCCACTTTCAAAGTTTATATACTTTATATGTATGCTACATAACCTAGCATAATTATTATGAGTTATGTTTGCTAGTAAAAAGTGAATTTAAATATTAGAAATTATACATAGCTACCACATCACTTTTTAATGTTTGTATTGAAAGATTCAGATTCACTGTGATTAATGATCATGATTGTATTAATTCTCTATTGCTGCCTGATAACCCCACCCGCAATTGGGCTGTTTAAAACAGAACCTCTCGAATCCAGGTGTGGTTTTGCTGGATCCTCTGACTCTCCCTCTGGGTTTCTCATGAAGTAGCAGCAAGGCTGTTAGCCAGGGCTGGGAATGGAAGAGGGGCTTAGTGGGCCTGGAATATTTGTCCCACGTGGCTGTTGGCAGGCAACTCCAGCCCCTCCCCACAAAGTAGACCCTCTCCATGGCGTCATGGTGCCACGCACAACAGGGCAACTGGCATCGCCCAGAGCAGGGGAAGGGAGAGAGTGAGGAAAAGAGAAACATCAGAAGCTGCAGCATCTTTTACAACTGACCTTGGAAGTGAGTGGCTTCCCACTGCTCCTGCCCTCAGCTGTCGGTCACACAGACCAGTCCTGCTGCAGCGACCACACGGATAAAGTGGGCGTCATGGGCGCTTGCTTAGAGGGTGTCCACCACAGTGCCGTTTCACAACATGTGCAAGACATTTCTAACACATACACTGCAGAAATCATCACATACTCATCACATCAGATACTTGCTTCAAACATTAGGTTACATAGTTTATAACTATATAACTCGTCATTTTTCATGTAAATGTAATCATTTGTGTTTAAAAGTTACTCAAACTTGACTTACAATTCTCCATGCATTTATCTCTGTTGCTGTGCTTTCCAATCAGCTCCTAAAACCTGAGAGGGTGCTTCGCAGGTTTTCAAACCTGTCCTCCATGGCATCGGAAGTTTCATACTTACAACATTGCAAATGCACATCAGTAGAACCGAGGGAGTCTGATTTCTGATAAAAGGAGGTGCAAATAGATGTCAACTCATTGTCTCAAGTGTGGTTTCATGGAGATTTCAGCGTCACTGATAATTGCCTTGATCAGCAGATTGTCAGCTGTGCATGCAGGGAGAAGAAGCATGGAGGACGCAGGCCACATTTTTTGCCATCTCTGGTCTTCTAGAGCATCTTGTTAAGACAGGCACTGCCAGGATGAACAGTAATGATGTGAATAGCTTGGAATTAAATAAAGTGACAACCCCCCACCCCCATTTTTATGAGCTATTCTTTATGTATGGTTCTAGAGGATAACTGATTTCCAGTAGGCATGGCGTTTCTCTTCTGTTTCCAGTCAGAGTTCACTAATGACCAAGTGATTATCTGAACTTGAGGTCGGTCATCTTGATAAGTTGTTCCCAAGTAGTAAAGAATGTGGGTCCTAATCTGTACGTGCATAAAATGTGTCATTGTCAGCCTACTGTGTTAATTAAAGGCTGAAGCTACTTTGTGTCATCATCTCATTGATAAAATGAGTAAAAGAAAATACAAAAGATAAAAATGTAAGGTTATATTTTCTTGCCACTTAGTTTGACCCTGTAAATAGAGCCCGCCTTACTCAATTCTCATGTGATGGGAGGTCTGGGAGACTAGAGAGGAAGGGGTGTTTCTGAACTGGAAATAAAAAGCTAATATGTTGACTTTTCCCAAACCCCTGTTGGATTATTTGTGCTCCACTTGGTGGGCACTGCCAGGACCCCTTCCTCTGAAGATTTCATTCATTTGGTCACTGATACATTTTTGTTGCATTACACAATATCCATCGACACTGCTGAAGTCTAAGGCTCCCTCAGTGAGGCGTCAGGGCAGTTTCTATGCACCTAACATCAGTCTAGATAAGGTTCCTCTTCACCTTTTATTGCATGTCTGGGCATTTCATTCTCATAAGACCTAAATGAAGGAAGCAAGAGAGGACTTGAAGGAGAAAACCATGGACCTTTTAAATATTTTTGTCCCCAAACACTTCTTAGTTATGAATAAATTATAAGGTAATGAAACCTCTGGTTCATATGTAACTATGTGATAACTAGTGTAGATCACCCAGTAACTGGCTTAGTGCATGGTGTGTGTAGGGACTAAATAAATATTTGTCAAATGAAGTTAATATTGTCATTAGCAATTTGGGGAGGCAATGGGTGAGAAAAAAATGTATGGGCCTCATATCAGACCTGGGTTCTAGTGTTTATGGCACCACTTTCAAGTGTGACCTTGGGTGAATTGGTATTATTTCAATTGTACCCCTTTTTCTAATCTGAAAAGAGATAGTAGTTTGTATCTCCCAGGATTGTTTTAAGAATTGACTAAACTAAGGGGTGTGAAAGCCCCTGGCAGAACACCGGGCACAGGAAGCATTCTTAACAGATGTTATGCCCCCTCCTTTTCCTTATTTCATACCGTTGCTCTTTGCCAAGAGACGGGGCTTAAATAACAACATTTACACGGCTGCAAATAGAGCCTGTAGCCAAAACCTACACTGACGCCGCTCTCCGGCCAGTCAGAAGCTCTGTGACAGGAGCAGAGAAGTCGCAGTGCCCAAGAGCCTGAGACAGCTGGCTCTGGGCTTTCTATAAACATCTACCAAGGGGCGCAGCCGTATGAAGTGCTGTGTGAGCAGCCGTCATTTAAATGGAAGGCCGGCCAGCTGGCAGAGCAGAGCCCACTGAAATGAATAAAATGTTCACATCTAGACAGCTAGCATCAAACTTCCCCCCCATTTAATTAATGACAGGTATAGCAGGCAGAAAGCATATTTTTCAGCATTTCATTGGACTATTAGAAGCAAATCCTCTGGGATTACATAAGGAATTTAGGACATTCATCACCTTTCTGGACTTACCCTTTAATTTGCCAGATGTGGAGTCCTCTCTGCCTCCAGGACCCTTTATTTAAATGTAAATTTAGAAAAGTACTAACAAACACTTTTTTGTCAAACACTGTCCTTTACAAATGTTCTTGCTGTCTTAGTCTGCTAGGGGAGCCAATAACAAAACACTGGGTAGCTCACTAACAAAAAGGTATTTTGTCCAAGATCAAAGTGCCCTCAGGTCCACTTATTGGGGAGGACTCTCTTCCTGGAAATCAGACAGCTGTGCCCTCACCTGGTTGCTTCTCTGTGCACAGAGAGACATCTCTGGTGTCTCTTTCCCATCTTATATGAACAACACCCCCTTGGACCAGGGCCCCTTCCATGACCACAGCTAACCTTACCTTCCAGGGACCTTCCACTGGCAGGAAAGCATCACACACTAATATAGGGTGGAAGGGGAGCTGGGAAATGCAGCTGCCTTCTGGTAACAAATCTACATTATGGAATGTAGAGCATACATTTTGGTGGACACAGCCGAAGGGTGTGCGAGAATGTACAATATAACAACTATAAAATTCTGCATTCATGTTTATCACTATCTAGTGATTCAGTGTAAAGCCAGTATTAGTAGGACATGTTTTTTGAGGTCTTCTGTATTTTTTATCCCGTTTTGATTAGATAAAATAAGTATCTATTTTTGAGTTACCCAGAGCTATATAATCTGTGGCTATAGAACAGTTTCTTTGAAAAATTTTTTGTATCAACTCTGGGATGTTTGCACTTTATATATAAATTGACGGAAATCTAAGCCTGTGTATATTATTGAAAATATTCTTTAAAAAAAATTTTTAGGAAATTTATTTTCAATGTTCATATTTAATAAGCATAGTAACATAGAAAATGTTTCCAATATTATGCATAAGCAGTATATTACTATGGCTGAGATTGTTGTAACTTGAAGTCTGAGACCAAAGATTTAAGTAATTCGATTTTTTAAATGTGTAAAGGAATCTGATATACTTTTTATAGGAAGTACCATAAATATATAATAAAAGTCAAATTTGTCCTCAAGACTTGTAAAGATTTCGATGGAATTCTACTCATATTTGATCAGAGCCTCCCTGGACTTCCAAATGACTAATTATAAAATGCTCAGTATTCTGTGTTATTTACAAAGTTGTTAATGAGAAATACTAATTTTGATTTCAGGAACATATTTCCAAAATTATGGAAGAGGGACTTCTCATATATCAGTGAGGGGAAAAAAAAATGCCTGTAATTTTCTTCTAAGCTTATTTTGGAATACTTCTATTACTAATCTGCCATCATTCTCCTAACCAGTGTTCCATGGT